>RXPK01001263.1:0-99159 GCA_004143645.1 Protaetia brevitarsis | reverse complement strand
AGGTGACCTAACCAATGCATTGTTCTAGAATTTGAACAATAGACAAGGTTATGTTGCCGACTGTTAAACTAGCTACCCATAAGGTCTAACATACAGGGTGATTCTCAATATATGCGACAAACTTAAGCGCTGATCCTGGGATTATTTGATCATAAAAGTTCATAAGAACATATGTCCAAATTCGCTTAGTTCTACAGTTGTACAATGTTTAATAGTAAAGTTGACATAATTAATGTTTTTATTATAAATTAACAAAATAATTAGTAAAACAAAATTAACTTATACTAACTGTTGAAAATGACCGCCCCCAACTGCAATACAAGCTTCTATCCTCCGTCGTATTGACTGGCGAGTCCGTTCTAAAATACCAGGGGTATTTCGAATTGTTTGAAAAGCTGCGATAATACGATTTCTCAGTTCATCGACATTTTCATTGGGGAGTCGTATAAACTAATGATTTAAGGTGACCCCAGAGAAGAAAGTCCCAAAGAATTTAAGTCTGGAGACCGAGGAGGCCACGGTTGTGGACCTCCCCGTCCTATCCACCGATCTGGATACGTATTGTCCAAAACTCGCGAGCAACTAAACTAAATGCGCTGGAGCACCGTCATGCATAAAATACATTTGTAATCTTAATTGCAACGGAACTTCTTCCAGCAGTAGGGGTAGCTCCTCTTCAAGAAAATTGCAGTATACCTCGCCATTTAACCGCATCGGTAAAAAATGTGGACCTATCAAGTGATCTCCAACAATTCCGGGCCACACATTGACAGAGAATTGATGTTGATGATGAGCATTCACTAGTTCGTGCGGATTTTCTTCGGCCCATATGTGATTATTACGAAAATTAATAATCGCGTTTCTAGAGAAAGTAGCCTCGTCGGTGAAGAATATTTGAGCCAAATAGTCAGGATTCTGTATTGCATCCATTGACAAAAAGCCACTCTTTGCGGAAAATCTGCCGGCAAAAGTGCCTGCATCCGTTGAATGTGATATGGATACAACAGTTGATCTTTCAATATTCTCCAAACCGTAGCCTGACTAATGTTTAAAGCAAACGCAATTTTTCTGGTGCTTGTAGTAGGATGTTCCTCAATTTCATTTAGTACCATTTTTTCAACTTGTGGAGTTCTCACTGTAGATGGGTGCCCACTATCAGTCGTCCGTTTTTTTTTAAATTTCCCGTTTCACTAAGACGTTGGTGAAGATGGGCAAATATTGAATGATGCGGGATGATACGGTTCGGGTATCGTTCTTCATAAAGACGTCTAGCAGCACGCGAATTTCCATTGGCAAGACCGTAAATGAAATGCATATCACGCATCGCAGCATTCGTGTAATTCATTTTATAAAACAGAAACTGGCAATAAACTGAATGAATACTCTGACAAATATTGAAATGACAAATAAACAATTCCCTATCAACACAATAGTTTTTGAAGAACCAAGTGTGATATTATATCGTGTTAGTCATAGTTCATAATTTATTATTAAACATTCAATAACTTTAAAACCAAACAGTTTTGAACTTATACTCATATGAACTTTTATGATCAAAATAACCCCAGGAATCAGCGCTTAAAGTTTGTCGCATATATTGAGAATCACCTGTATAAACTGCTACGAATATACATGTATCTTTCACAACATTCACACTAGTCTACTAAATCAGGAAACTGCTACAAAGACTACAAAGAGTAGCAGCTTCTTTTGATATTGAACAGCCGCTACAAAATAGCAGTTTCCTTCGTAGCAACCCATAAATGGGTCATTCCATATCAACCGGAACACCCAAAAAATTTGATGTCTTGGATTCTTTTATATTTTATAAATTTGAAGTCTTTGCCTAAAATTAGAAGACCCGTATTTTTTCCTAAAGCTCTACAGTATATATTTTACAAGATATTTTGCGAACAAAGTTTGCAAAATCGATAAAATAATCGCAGAAGTATTATTGTTTGGTTATGCATAAAATAAAACATTAAAGCAAAATGCATATAAATCATGGTGTATTCTAAAGTTCAAACTACACAGTTTCATTTAATAATGCCTAAATTAGATTGTACTTCATTATGACCCCCTTTTTCTCCTGTTTAATAAAATAACGTCTTTTTTCTTTATGTTTACCGCGAAATTAAATTTTTGAAAAAATATCATAATATCCTTTAAGCCATGTTCTACAAGAATAGAAGTATTTGAAAATGGAGAACCTGCACTACTCTACGTTACATTGTGATATATCAGTAATGTAACGTATAGCACTGTATGAATTTATTTTTTTTATAGAATACCCGTAGGTTCTCCATTTTCAAATACTTCTATTCTTGTAGAACATAGCTTAAATAATATTATGATATTTTTTCAAAAATTTAATTTTGCGATAAACATAAAGAAAAAAGACGTTATTTTATTAAACAGGAGAAAAAGGGGTTCATAATGAAGTACAATCTAATTTAGGCATTATTAACTGAAACTGTGTAGTTTGAACTTTAGAATACACCATGATTTATATGCATTTTGCTTTAATGTTTTAATTTATGCATAACCAAACAGTATTACTTCTGCGATTATTTTATCGATTTTGCAAACTTTGTTCGCAAATATCTTTGTAAATAGATACTGTAGAGCTTTAGGAAAAAATACGGGTCTTCTAATTTTAGGCAAAGACTTCAAATTTAAAATATAAAAAGAATTCAAAACATCAAATTTTTTAGGTGTTCCGGTTGATATGGAATGACCCAAATGGATAATTCTCGGTGTGCCACGAATAAATTTAATTTTAATGTTTTGTTCACCAGACGCCCTTCTAATGTTGAGCTCCTCCTTTACTTCTTTATAGATTTCCATTTGTCTCGGCATTTTATCAAAAAAAGACAGATATATTGGAATACATTACAGTTACAATACTTTTTCGACGCTCCATCTATTTATTTACTAATTATCTCGTTCGCGATAGCAGGCTAAATACACAAACATACATACATGCATAACGGCTGAATAGATACTTTACATGCTACATATGTACAGATAAAAAAAATTGACGCACTGAATTCGCTCCAATTATGTAATGATACTTTTTATAAGTGGCCTTCAACTTTGTTTGTCGCTATTTCGCAGCTGCCCGTCCCTCTCTGACACTCTATTACGATCAGTTTCTCCTTCTACATACATATACATACGCGAAAAGCTACTTCTTGCTCGCCTCCACCTCTACCAAAACCTCCCAACCATCCAGGAATTGAATTCGCGCAAGAACAAATATTAGGTCACTAGTAAAAATAGTATAATACACGGTGTATCACATATTCGCATACATATAAAGAATTAGCTGAGCTTTTGTGTGTGCTATTATAAAACGTGTTTGCTTCACATTTATCGTGTGGATAAATATAGAGAGATATTTATATTTGTACCTAACAGGAGAGTATTTTTTTTTTTATTATGTTTAGATAATATAAAAAAATAATCATGGGATAAATAAATATTTTGGATTATATTTATGTACTTACAGCTAAAGTCATATTAGGTGTATAACAACAAAGAAACTGGCATAAAAGCCTATACAAGTACAAAGCAGAAGTGAATACACACATATAGCGTAAAAAAAACAGCTTCAGAGATCGATGACCTGGCAACGCTTTAGATGATGCTGCATGCACTAAGTCGTAGCAGCTGTTTATTAACGATGATCTTACATGACATATTTATGACTATAAAACATAATGAAAAGCTCAGAGACAACAATTATATTAACATTGCGTTCTCTGTCTATACAGGGTATTCCACGTAACTGGTTCATTAAAAGTTTATGATGTTCTATTATTTACTTATATTTGAGATTTTGGCACCAGTATCTGTTCGATTGGAACTATGAATGTAAAATACCTTAACCAAAATATCACTTCCGGTTGACTGGAAATGGTTGTCAACTTTCTTATTTTAAATAGAATGATATAATTTTTTATTCATTTTTGGATTCTAGAACTATAAATACGTCAGTTTTCATTAGCTATTCCTATAGCTACATGTTGCCGTTTTTGAGTTATTTAAGTTTTTCTTTTTTTTTTTAATCATAATCATTGCATCATTGAGAAATTAATATCTCGGTTAATACTGCAAGTAGAGACTCCAAATTCGCTATGTTATGAACGTAGATATAACTCTAAGAAACGGTAAGCACACTTTACATTCTAATATACAGGGTGTTCAAAACTGAGGAACAAAGTGACATATTTTCAAATGCAGAAAACTCATGTTTTTTAAATAGAACACCCTGTATTTTAATTCGGAATTAGGAAGTAAATATCATCCCCTATCGCTTTATATGAGCATTTCCTATACCTAGCTTTAATAGATTTTGAGATATTAGCGACTTTTTGTTGAACAGACTAAGTATTCTTTTTTTAAAATAGAACACCCTGTATTTTAATTCGGAATTAAGAAGTAAATATCATCCCCTATCACTTTATCTCAGCATTCCCTATACCTATCTTTAATAGATTTTGAGATATGAACGACTTTTTGTTAAACAGACTAAGTAGCCCTATCTTTGCGTGTTTGTAGCTGGCTCTGAATGGGATTATGTCAAATTCATTGACTAACCAAAAGTGTTTATGTCTATCATTGTAATTACACTTTCGTACAACGCAATGTTAATAGAAATGACTATTCGAACAGACATTCTTGTATGGTTATTCAAAAATAATACATGAATTTGACGTGAATCCATTTAAGAGCCAGCTACAAACATTTAAAGATAGGGCTACTTAGTCTGTTTAACAAAAAGTCGCTCATATCTCAAAATCTATTAAAGATAGGTATAGCGAATGCTCATATAAAGTGATAGGAGATGATATTTACTTCCTAATTCCGAATTAAAATACAGGGTGTTCTATTAAAAAAAAATGAGTTTTCTGCGTTTGAAAATATGTCACTTTGTTCTTCAGTTTTGAACACCCTGTATGTTAGAATGTAAAGTGTGCTTACCGTTTCTTAGAGTAATATCTACATTCATAACATAGCAAATTTGTAGTCTCTACTTGCAGTATTAAGCGAGATATTAATTTCTCAATGATGCAATGATTATAACTAAAAAAACAGAAAAACTTAAATAACTCAAAAACGGCAACATGTAGCTATAGGAATAGCTAATGAAAACTGACGTATTTATAGTTGTAGAATCCAAAAATGAATAAAAAATTATATCATTCTATTTAAAATAACAAAGTTGACATCCATTTCCGGTCAACCGGAAGTGATATTTTGGTTAAGGTATTTTGCATTTATAGTTCCAATCGAACAGATACTGGTGCCAAAATCTCAAATATAAGTAAATAACAGAACATCATAAACTTTTAATGAACCAGTTACGTGGAATACTCTGTATATGTAGGAGTTTTGAAATCGGAATATTATAGAAAGTGTCTATTTTATTTCATTTCATAAACTTTTTTCCTTAATTGTATACATATTCGTTTGTAACGCGTACTTTTATATAAACATATAAGACATTAGAAAATGTAAATATGTGCATACACGTGTGCTATTTTTGCACTGAAGTATTGTTTAAAAATATTAGCGGCGCTTATTGACAAGGC
This sequence comes from Protaetia brevitarsis, assembly GCA_004143645.1. NCBI lineage: Eukaryota > Metazoa > Arthropoda > Insecta > Coleoptera > Scarabaeidae > Protaetia > Protaetia brevitarsis. Next base: position 93,562 of record RXPK01001263.1, on the reverse strand, counting down.
CAAAAGAAACTTAATACATATATGCATTATCGTTTTTACATGCACAATATTGAAGGATGAGTAAGAATCGTTGGTAGTATCGGTAGAATTTACTAAGAATTAACGATGAAATTCTCAGAAAATTCTACTGCATTCGCAGTAAATAAAAGTTACTTAGTAACACCGTTTAGTTTTAAATGATTTAAAAATAATCGTAGTGTAAAAAATGCTTGTTTATAATAATAATAATAATAAACTCTGTATATATACAGGTTTAATATTTATTAAAGCAGTGCTTTTTGTAATTAGTTCTTTAACAAAAGTATATACAGGGTGTCGCACGAAAGATGTCAGTGACTTATACAAGGTGTATTATATACAGAGCGAGTTTTTTATCTTGAGACAACGGAATATCTCTAAAACACTGCATCAAATCAAAAAAAGATCTTAATAAGATTTGTTATAATGTAAGGAGCTCACTAAATGATGCCGAACTAGATCCCCCACCTCACCCCCCTCCAGAGTGGGAGGGGGGGACAACTTTGAAATCTTAAATGGGAATCCCCATTTTATATTGCAGATTCGGATTCTACGCCATCAAGTATGTAGTTTTTGTTTGAAACTTTTTTTCGATTCGGAACAGATTGCGCTGTAATCGCAAAAAAACATGATTGTGAACGTCTAGAAAAAAATACACAAAAAAGAGAAGCAAGCAAACATGATTTTGTCTTTTTTTTTATTTTAACATAAACTAACATTTTAAAAAGCCATGTGTTCGAAACTGTGCCCCTTCACTTCGATACATTTATTTATTCGCAATTGGTATGCTATTCAACGATACAAAACCGTACTTTATTCAGTACTTGACAAGCTGTGAATACTTACACATTGTCCGATCCCCATTTAGATTATTAATTATTAATCCAATACAAATTAGTTAGTGTTGAATATTTGAACAGTAATGGAGGCTATAACATTACAAGAGAGAATTGAAACGATTTACATCTATGGAGAAAGTGGTAGGAATATCGATGATGCTGTTAATCTTTGTTCACAACGTTTTCCCGACAAGGTGCGATCGCGCGCTTCTTTTTACCGAGTCCTTCAACAGTTCTCTAACGAAGGAACTGTACAGTCAAGAAAACGTAATCGCCGAAAAACAATTGCTGGAGAAAATAATGAAATCGCAGTATTAGCTGCAGTAGCTAATAATCCGCACATTAGTACTCGAGAAATAGCTCGCGGATCAAGAATTTCTCAGTCCACTATCTGCCAAATATTGAAGCGTAGGAAATATCATCCATTTAGAGTTTCCATGCATCAAGAACTTCATGACGATGATTTTCAAAATCGAGTGCGATTTTGTCAATGGGCAAGCTTCAACGGATACAAGATAATCCCAATTTTTTTGCTCGAGTATTATTTTCTGACGAGGCAACATTCACAAATCACGGTACGGTAAATCGGCACAACATGCATTACTACTGGAGTATCGAAAATCCCCATTGGTTGCGCCAAGTTGGACATCAACATCCTTGGAACGTAAATGTTTGGTGTAGAATAATTGGCAATAAGCTTATTGGTCCATATTTCATCGATGGAAAGTTAAATGGTGAAAAATATCGAAACATCTTGCGAAGAACGAACTTCCAGTGTTACTTGAAGACCTTCCTTTGGACGTACAACAAACAATGTGGTATCAACATGACGGTTGTCCAGCACATTATTAGATCGAGTCTACAATCGTCGATGGATCGGAAGAGGTGGTCCAGTGTTTTGGGCTGCAAGATCGCCAGATCTTACTTCCCCTGACTTCTTTTTGTGGGGCCACTTAAAATCTGAAGTTTATACAGAAGCGCCAACCACGAGGGAAAACATGATTAAGCGAATCACCAACGCTTGTTCAAGAATTACGCCGGAAACACTTCTCAGTTGTGTGCAATCATGCCAATTGCATATAAATAAATGTATCGAAGTGGAAGGGCACATTTTCGAACACATTTTCTGAAATGGGTACGATAAAGTAAAGTTCTTCGTTGTCGAATGGCTTTTTGAAATGTTATTTTATGCTAAAATAAAAAAAAACACAAAATCATATTTGCTTGCTTCTCTTTTTTGTGTATTTTTTCTAGATGTTCACAATCGTATTTTTTGCGATTACAGCGCAATCTGTTACGAATCGAAAAAAAAAGTTTCAAACAAAAACTACATACTTGATGGCGTGGAATCCGAATCTGCAATACAAAATAGGCTTTGCTATTGAATGTATGTATGTAATGTATGTAATGTAATAGAAGTGTGGTGTTACACTGCGAACCTAAAAGATCTTTGTGTCCCTATTCTTGCTGCTTTACAGCTGGCCTTCCAATCCTATTCCTTTAAAAAGTGTAGGATGTCAGAGGGCCCAGTCTAGGAAGTCTCCCTCTACGATTTCACATGCACCCAGGTGCAATGCCCTCGAGTTGCACAGTGCTACGCAGTTTGAGAGGAGGTGGATGGATGTTTCATCCTGTTCCCCACAAAATCTGCATTCATGATCTTTTTCCAATCCAAACTTACTCAGGTGTCCTTTCAGTCTACAATGGCTGAAAGTATTCCTGTTAATATGCGAACATTGTTCTTACTCAGGTTGATGCCATTCTGTAACCTCTTCTGGTTATAAGTTCCCAGAAGAATTTTACTTTGCTCATTCCCTGGAGATTTTCCCAGTAACTGGATTTTCTTGCTCCATTTCCATTTTTAGTTTCTTCAGTATTGTACTGCTACTTAACCCGCAAAAGGGTTCAGGCCCTACAAAAGGCTTTCCAGCCCCTTTTTGCGAGGTTATCCGTTATTTCGTTCCCTTCCACTCCTGTGTGACCCGGACCCACAGGAGGGTTACTTTATTTTTTTGCCTAGCTCATTTAGTTTCCCTAGGCATTCCCAGACCATCTTGGAGCTGATTTCATATGAGTTCAGCGCCTTGATGGCTGCTTGACTATCAGACACGATGATAATCTCCTGCTTCCGATAGTTCCTATCCATATTGAACTGAACACATCTTCCAATAGCGTGTATTTCCGCCTGAAATATACTTGGGTATTTTCCAAGCTTTCGAAATATGTAGTTCTAGGCCCTATATTCCTATTCCAGTTCCTTCTGCCGTTTTGGAGCCATCAGTGTACCATTTGATGCATTTCTATTCAAGTTCAAGATGGTGTTATGATCCCACTCGCTCCTGTTACTTAGCTTATGGTGAATTCTTTCACAAAGCTAAACTTTTTTAACATATCATCCCGGGACATATCCCAGGTTTGATCACCGTCAGGAGATTGAGGCCTATGCCTAATCATTCCTTCCTTGACCATTCTTAGTGCGGTTCTTTTCGCCACACCCTCTACTACAATATGGAGGGGGCAAGATCCCATACTACTTCAATAGCTGCTGTTGGGTTAGGTTCTCATAGCCCCGTTATGCATACACATGCTAATCTTTGCACTTTCGAGGAGGTTAATTCTCGCGGTGGCCAGATTAGTTCTTTTGCTCCATGCTACTGATGCATAAGTGATGATCGGTCTCACTATCGCTGTATACATCCAAAGCAGTATTTTTGGGTTGCATCCCCAATTTTTCCCTGCAAAGGTTCTGCACACCATCAGAGCTCTTTTGGCCTTGTTGGTTACTTCAAATTCATGTTTGTTCCATAGAAGTTTATTGTCTAGGGTAAGGCCTAGGTATTTAACTTCTGCTCTCCATTCTATATTTTGCCCATCCAGTTTTATGGTTCTAAGATTGGATTTTCTTTTCCTGGTAAATGCTACTAGGGTTGTCTTAGTGGGGTTGACATTGAGTCCCATCGATTGACACCATCTTCTCGTGAAGTTCAAACGTCTTTGAACTATGTCACAGAGGGTATTCTCAAATTTGCCTCTTGCGTATATGACAATATCATCAGCATACCCTTGATAAGATATGCCTAGATCCGTCAGTCCGCATAATTGAAACGTGCGTCCAGTTTACTGCAGTTTGTGGCGAGGAGTGTAGGAGAAGTTTGCAATAACTCTAATTGACTTGAAAACAAATAACAACTGGGATTTCTCTTTACACCAAAAAATGTTTTCAAAAAACTTTCCTGATAACCGAGATATGTACCAATAGTGAGCATCGAAATGTGGACACACTGTATATTTTTTATATAAGTAATTAATAATAATGAAACGTATCTAGTACTTCCATTCACTTATCATCGTTCTGGATAATGACTTTAAACATGTTTTTATTGTTAAACAAAAACATGATTGTTGTAAATTTCAAAATCTAATTTCCCAAGCTAAGATTTTATTAGGATGAGATATATTTATTCATCTTTATGTATGCAAATTTATGCAATACCAAATCCGCGCAGTAAACATCACTATATTTGCGAAAAGTATTAAATATTTATCTACAGAAAGGAAAAAGCTATAATATACTTATACATTATATATATGTATTTATACATACATACATATATAACCCGAACATTTAAACACAGCAGATCACATTTCCTATTAACAAACAACTCCTTCTATTCGAATCCAGAAAACATATCTTGAACAAATGTAAATACTAGATATGCATATATGGACGCATTATATTATATATACATATCGCTTTTTGTAACGAGATGTTATAAAACATCTGGTGCGTGTTAAGGCTATTATATAGTCTAAATCCACGATAATCTGTAAGTATAAACATAAAAGGACTTTATCTTGTCCAAATATACAAGCACATAACTTAAGATAGCGTTTGACAAACATCCAGTAAAAAGATTCGTTTTTCGTGCTGATAACAGAACAAATAAAGCTGATAGCTATGTAAATCGTAGTATATATACATATATAAATAACAGAATTTTGTAAATAGCTATTAATATAGATAAAAAAATAATTTAAATAAAGTTTCCTTTGTTCTTTTTTTTTTATTATTTGATGTGGATGATAGTCGTTTCGTATAAAAATAATGCATTTGCAACCTAGCACAAAAAAAATACTTCACACAAGTACCTATTGGTCTATTAATATCTCATAAAATTGAACTTTACTACCGTAATGATTGTTTAACAACACATTTGCAACAATAAACACGTATGTAAGTCACTGACGTATGTGTATTAAATAACTTATCACAACATTTGTTTTATCTGCCAATTCACACTACACCGTATCTTACGATCCTGTGTTTAAGAATAATTAATATTTATTAATTATAGTAATAATGTGTAGTATTCTTCTGTTCTTTAAAAATATTCCTACAGGGGTATCAATGTAACGCATTTTGTAAACAGTTCTTATAGCTTGTTTTTGAATTAAGAAAATTCTGTGTGCATTCGGTGACAAACCCCGATGAATGATCTCGTAACGCATGCAAGCAACAAAGTTAGCCGGATAAAATATGTTTGCAGTTTAAGTATTGCATGATTTTTTTAATTGTTTTAAGGCATAAAAAGTTTCAGAAAGTGTCCTGAGATAGATATTCGATGTGATCAGACCAGTTTAAAGTTTCATTCAAAATCAAACCCAAAACTTTTGTCGATGAGTTACAGTTTATTATTGTATCCCAGATAACAATTTAAGGTTTACACAAGCTTTTTTTAAGGTTGTCTAGACAAGGGAAATAGCTTGTCCGTAAACTTGTCATTGACAAGGGTGTAAGCTTGGTGCAAGGTTATGAAGTTGACACCGGACAAGGTTTTCAGATATGAAAAGGTCAAAATGATAAGGTTTTCATAAGCTTGTCTATAAAAGCATATGACAAGGTTAGAATTACAAGGTTTTCATAAGCTTGTCTGTAAAAGCATTTGAAAAGGTTAGAAATATAAGGTTTTCATAAGCTTGTCTATAAAAGCATATGACAAGGTTTTCGCAAGCTTGTCTGTGAAAGCATTTGACAACGTTTCCATAAGCTTGTCTATAAAAGCATATGCAAGGTTAGAATGACAAGGTTTTCATAAGCTTGCCTGTAAAAGCATTTGAAAAGGTTAGAAATATAAGGTTTTCATAAGCTTGTCTATAAAAGCATATGACAAGGTTTTCATAAGCTTGTCTGTGAAAGCATATGACAAGGTTTCCATACGCTTGTCTGTAAAGGCATATGACAAGGTATCCATAAGCTTGACTATAAAAGCATATGACAAGGTTAGAATGACAAGGTTTTCATAAGCTTGTCTGTAAAAGCATATGACAAGGTTAGAATGACAAGGTTTTCATAAGCTTGTCTATAAAAGCATATGACAAGGTTTTCCTAAGCTTGTCTGTGAAAGCATATGACAAGGTTTCAATAAGCTTGCCTGTAAAAGCATATGACAAGGTTTCCATAAGCTTGTCTGTAAAAGCATATGACAAGGTTTCCATAAGTTTGTCTGTAAAAGCATATGACAAAGTTAGAATGACAATATTGAGTCAAGCTTTAGAGAAAGCTTGTACAAACCTTGATAAAAGCTTGCAACAATCAAAACAAAATAGGAATTTGGTATTAATTTCTTCTTTTTCTTGGTTTTTAGATCATCAAAATATGGGGATGTACATTGACAACGAAGTTTCGTTTTAATTTCAAAAGCTTTTTCAAGACACGTAATAATATAAATTGTAAATGGTATAAATTATAATTTTTTTTTTTTTTGTTTCATAAATGACAAAATCATAATTGTTTTGTTTACTATGTATTTTGAATATATCTCATGTTTTATTGAAAGATTGCGTTTCAAAATAATATGTTTCGATTATTTGTTGTTAGTAGAATATGAAAAAATTGAATTTTGTAATTAGATCTTTAAAAATATTGTATTATATGAATTATATGCAATTATTGGGGCAATTTAATACATGTTCTTTTTCATTTATTGTAAGTGTCGTTTACTACAGTACTCGCAGGAACAATATAGCTAGTAAATCAAATGGAAAGTAATAAAAAATATTATACCAGATACCGAGCCTGCCCCAAGCACTATCTCAATATGATTTCTCTGTACACAGTTCGGTTAGGATTATAAACTGTTGATATTCTTGAAGCAACAACACATATCTAGTAAAAGATATAAATTTAGGTAATACTTACTTTTGCATGAAAGATTTTTTCAAACTATTGCATACTGAAACAGCTCAAACACAGTACAAACACTACAGACGCATACGACACAATAAACCAAAAAAAAAATCAGTACTCGATAAACGATTGACGCCGAAGCACTCCGGAAATACACGAAGTTACAGTAAATGGTAAAATAACCTTGTCACAACGTTTTCATTGAGGAGGTTCTGTAAACCTTGTTGGTGTAAATGTTAATGTTAATAACCTTTTACCCTCAAGCTTGTTGTCGACAAGTGAAAGTTAAGCAAATGACAAGCTTGTCGTAAGCTTGCGTGTTATCTGGGATTATAATAAATGTTTACGTGTGTGATGTTTTTTTATTCGATTATTAAAGCAATGAAATTTTGTTTTTCTTTTTTGATTAATAATTAAGTGATTGTGTGATAGCCATTTAGTTCAAAACTGTATGATCCAATAACTACGTACACCCTAAAAAAAAATGTGGTAAAATTACCCCAAAAATAGATGGCAACTGGGCTACCGACTATTTTTGGGCTAAATTTACACCTACAGGGGATTCTTCACATGCCTGTGGAATATTCCTTGAAAGTGTGGCAATTTTCCCTGGTAAATTTGCACTTCTAAAGTAATATTCCCTAATGGAATGGAATACTTTCAGGTAGATTTACCACACCTTCAAGGAATATTCCACCAGTATGTGAAAAATCTCCTATAGGTGTAAATTTACCCCAAAAATAGGCGGTAGCCCAGTTGCCATCTATTTTTGGGGTAATTTTACCACATTTTTTGTTTAATGTATACATTAGAGTAACAACAAAGAAATTAGAAATAATTGATTATTAGGTTGTTTTATCATCCAGAAATATTAAGTTTCAGTTATCTAATAACATGTTTATGTCATTTAGAACTTAATGCAGATTCTCCACTTAAATATTCAAAATATACCATTTATAATATTAGATTTAATTTTAATAATTTCTGAAAGATATATTAATTAGTTGGATTACAGAGAGTTTACAATAATTTCAATAAATTTTTAAATTCAATAAGCAATGTTTTAAAGAGTAAACATTTTGGGAGAAAGGTCGATAAGAAAAGCCAATAGTTACTAAGAATTGGTTGTATTCATAATACAAAGATCTAGTTGAATGTAACCATAAAATAAATTTTGACTAACAAAATACATTAAAAAATCTTATCAATTTGAGTTTGGATTTGGAGCTTTTTTATTTTTGTTGCCCTGTTCAGGGTATATTTTAAAAAAATACCTCTGCAGAACTTCTAATCTGTTTAGAAGCCTCTTTTGCGTACTGCAAATGAAAATTAAAATATGCCGCCATCATTTGTTGTAATGCAGAAGGAAATGAATATGTTGGGTCTAATAACTGTCTTTCTACCATTAAAGAATGCGACTTCACATTTCCTAGAAAAGAAAAATAAATGTAAAAAGCATATGAAATAAATATATTTTTATTAATACCTTCTTCCAAACATATTATCAACGGTGTATTCACCTCAATTTCTTCAAGTTTAGATTTATCCTGAAAATTTTTAATAAATTTAGCATTTAAAAATATATTGTATGTAGATAATAGTGCTGCGAAATGAAGCCTCTTTATGTGAAACCGGGGTTTGGATGCAGTGATAATCGTCTTTAAAAATTGTAACCGGTAAAACCGGTTTTTAAAAGCAGATTATTGCGCCTTAAATAGGTTTTTTGAATTTAAAATACATAGCACTTTTAAAAAAGTAATACTTATTGTTTTTAGTTTGAAACTGGTTTTGAAAATCGATTTTAAAAACTGAATTTTAAAAACCGATTTTACTAAAAATCGATTAACGGTTTTTGATATCTGGCGATTCCCGCATACTAGTATATACATAAATAATGTTGTGATTAACTATTGAACTCAATTTGCCGTCCTGCGGTCTTGCACATTTGCATGTATAAGTGCTTAATACCTACTTTACTTTTGTCATTAAATCCTAGAGTAAAACCAAAATAGTCTCTTCCTTACTTTACTTGTATCATCACTTAACAACGAAAACATAGCCTTCAATAACGGCAAGACACTAGTCGTTTTATATTTCCAAATGTTTAATGAAAGAGAAAAAAAAGAATTGACTCCTTCAAAACGAAGACTTTCTGTTGTTTAAATTGAAAAGTTTGATACGGTAACTTCCTGCGTGTTACTTGCACGTTGAAAACTTTAAATAAATGTAAATCATATCTTGTAGCAACAATAGCGCCAAATGCTATTGAGGTTAAGGTCCCAGTATATCATATTAGATATCCATACGCAGGTGTATGTCTATTATTTATGTCTGCTGTCATAGCTAAGTACATGGTGATCATCTCAATACATAATTAATGTAAAATGAACTTACCTCAATCTTTATTTGCAAGACAAAATGAAAAACACACCATTTACATTTATGCGTTGAAGCCATCAATGTAGATGCCGCACTTGTATTCAAACTGCGTACCTCAAACGCTTGCGCGTTGTATAGTCGACGGCTATGTAATGCATTCTTGTAACGGGTTTAATTTTTGATCAAACGACACAATGCAATGTTAAAAAAAAAACATTTTGTGTTCCAATCAAATAACAGATGCATATATATAATCAGAATTTCATGTCCCTTATATTGTATTTTTACCAACATAAGGGGTAATATTCCACGAAATATGTTATTTTTTCTTGCCCCTAAGCAAATTTCCCAAAGTGAAGGAAAATTACTTCATTTATTGAAGTATTTTTCCATCAAAGTCGGTTTACCAGGCAAAATTACACCTAATTTGTGGTAATCTGATGTTTACCCTCTTTTTTGTGTAATTTTGCCTTATATTTCATGTTTTTTAACATACCAGTGAGGTAAATTTACCATCATTTTAGTGTAGAGTGTAACTTAAGTATCCAATAAAAAGTAAAATGCAATCTTAAAAAGCCTAATAGCCTAACAGGATTAATTTGAAGTCTATAACAAACACTGTTACTTTTTGAAATATATAAATCAAAGAAAAAAAATGTTTTACCGATTGTTAAACTGCTCTGCTCATATTAGACTACCACTGAGCAAAAACTCCTTTAATATTATTGACAGTCTCTCTCATTGAATATACTAATTTTCCAATGTTCTTACAATATCAACGAATTACTAGTTCTGCATTCTACTTATGTTGCCAAGCTCATACACAGCTTATTTGCGCCCGTCATGAATAATTCCTCTACATTCAAGGTGTTGATGACGCACATATTCTAAATTTTATATATCAAATTCGCTACAAGCATACTAAATCAATTACCACGCGATGTCATACATCGAATTGAATTGAAATTCTATTTTTAAAATCCTTAATATGTACCGCAAGATAATCGTGGAAAAAAAATATGTTTTATTTAATGCATAAATTTAGATTAGATACAAAATTTACAACACACCATAAAAATTCATCATTCCCCACTAATACCCGTAGGCAACGCTTCACTGATAACGCTCCCTCTAAACGATTAAGCCCCCAATCGACATCTGCCATTCATATAACAGATTGGACAGCGCGGAACGATACATTTAATCAGGCATTTTCTCGGTCGACATACAGTCTGATTGATTCTGCGCCACTCCAAACTGCGATAAAGATCAGAGTCCAGATAGCGACGAACAAGCGTGGCATATTCATCATTTTCACAACGTTTCGGTTTTATAAGCGATTTTGCCTATCGTTCTGCAAACATTTCCACTTTTTATGCACATACCATGTGATTCAAAATGATTGTCGTAAGAAAAAAAAATGTTTTCCGGAAAAATTTATCTATACTTATTACCAATTTAATGAGCGAAGTTAGCTACATACAAATTTCATACATTAAATGAATTTTCTTGACATTTAGCGACATTGGCGTGCGTGTTGTAGTATCTTTCGATTATTTATCTTATAATTTTTTTCAAATCGTTTATATTTACATCTAATATCACTAACAATAGTATTTCTCAATACTATAAGAAAATAAGGGAATTTATCTGTGGTAATAGCTCAACAAACAGGTAAAAAATCAACATTAACATTAAGTGAAATAGTTTATTACATTTTATAATTTTATAGCCTTATCATACACTTCAGCGCAATGAGCTGTCAAAAGAAAGTTACATTTTCATCCCTATAAAGTTTCTACGGTACAGGAATTATTACCATTAGATCACGATAGGCGATTGGAATATTATCATTGGGTTTAATAACAATTTAAGGACGATGACTTGCTAAACAAATCATTTTTCTCGGATGAAGCCTGGTTTTATCTAACAGACTATATCAATTTACAAAACTATTGTATCTGGTCTGCAGAAAATCCACACGAATTTCGAGAAACGCAATTGCATCCCGTAAAAGTTGGAGTTTGGTTAGCTATGTCCGGGCAACGAATAATAGGGCCAATTTTATTTGAGGAAACTGTAACAGCCCAACGTTACCAACAGATGTTGGAATTGTTTATTGCAGAGTTACAAAAAAATGAGCTTGAAGCAGGTTATTTTCAGCACGATAATGCTCCAGCACATACTGCTCAACAAACCTGCCAATATCTTCAACAGTTTTTTTGCTGAAAGGTTCGTTAGAGCACAAAGATAGTCACCAAGATCGCCTGATCTAACCCCATTAGATAACTTCATGTTCGGCTATCTAAAAAATAGGATCTATAGAAACCGCATGCATACCATAAAAGAACTGAGAGATGCAGTTTTGTCACTTAATAATTATACTAATTGTATGTTATAATTTAAAGTAATAAATAAATTTAGTTAAACACCAGTTAGTACTGAATTGTAAAATCATAATTTAGTAAAGTTAAATTAATTACATTTCATTTTTACAAGCAGAAACACCAATCCATAGTCGTTTATATAATGCGAGTTCAAATATAGGTTACGTTTTTCTTATTTATGACAGATCCGTTTACTTTCTTATGTTCCAACACTGACTTAGTTCAAACCTTCATTACAAACACGCGGCATATACCTACACTCTGTTACTATCTATAGAAGCGGAATTGACAATCATTTTGAATCTCTGTGTAGAAGTGAAGTGGCTGGCGCGGTTTTTGATTTTTAATTTTAGGAAAAAAATCTTTTACACAAAAATTAAACGAAATTAATAATAATAATAATCCTTTATTGCCTTTAGATCATTGTAGATATTGGCAATTGTCAATATATGCATAATATATTAACATATAATTAGTATATGTATAATATACTAACACAAGGAACAAAGATAAATACATAAAGGCTATATTTATTTGATATTATAAATTCAGGAAACATTTTATTGTAGTAAGAAACAGTTCATGTTTATTCTGTAGCACTAGCTATGTATATTTTTCTACCGTAAAAAATGTAAAAATGAAGTAACAAATATAATAAAGAAGGTATGTCTAAAAATACTTATATTTTAGTGATGCGCAATAAAATTTTTTTTTTTAGAAATAACGAATATACGAACATCGTGTCCGCTTAAGTAAATAAGAGAATAAAAAATAAACATAATTCTTTAACAACTACATAGAAATATTGTTTTTGTCAAGCCCAGGTGGAGACAATTTTATTCCAAGTAATAATAGTTATTTTATGTAACAATCCCACACAATGTAAGTTTCGCTGATTAGTTTTCCTAGTTTTTATATCGATTTTGGTTAAGAAATACCTATATAAAAACACATAATACATATCATTATAGAAACTCGATCATTATGAAACGATTCGTAACAGATTGCGCTGTAATCGCAAAAAACATGATTGTGAACGTTTAGAAAAAATACACAAAAAAAAGCAAGCGAACATGATTTTGTATTTTTTTTATTTTAACATAAACTAACATTTCAAAAAGTCATGTATTCGAAATTGTGCCCCTTCACTTCGATACATTTATTTATTCGCAATTGGAATGGTATTCAACGATACAAAACCGTACTTTATTCAGTACTTGACAAGCTGTGAATACTTACACATTGTCCGATCCCCATTTAGATTATTAATTATTAATCCAATACAAATTAGTTAGTGCTGAATATTTGAACAGTAATGGAGGCTATAACATTACAAGAAAGAATTGAAATGATTTACATCTACGGAGAAAGTGGTAGGAATATCGATGATGCTGTTAATCTTTATTCACAACGTTTTCCCGAAAAGGTGCGATCGCGCGCTTCTTTTTACCGAGTCGTTCAACTGTTCTCTAGCGAAGGAACTGTACAGCCAAGAAAACGTAATCGCCGAAAAACAATTGCTGGAGAAAATAATGAAATCGCGGTATTAGCTGCAGTAGCTAATAATCCGTACATTAGCACTCGAGAAATAGGTCGCGGATCAGGAATTTCTCAGTCCACTATCTGCCAAACATTGAAGCGTAGGAAATATCATGCATTTAGAGTTTCCAGGCATCAAAAACTTCATGGCGATGATTTTCAAAATCGAGTGCGATTTTGTCAATGGGCGCTTCAACGGATACAAGATAATCCCAATTTTTTCGCTCGAGTATTATTTTCTGACGACATTCACAAATCGCGGTACGGTAAATCGGCACAACATGCATCACTGGAGTATCGAAAATCCCCATTGGTTGCGCCAAGTTGAACATCAACATCCTTGGAACGTAAATGTTTGGTGTGGAATAATTGGCAATAAGCTTATTGGTCCATATTTCATCGATGGAAACTGTAAATGATGAAAATATGCAACATCGTTGCAGAACTTAACTCGTGAAGCGCACATGTTTGTCTCGGAAGCACAGTTTTCTTGCAATGGGCCATGATAAAGGAAGTTCTTCGTTGTTAAATGGCTTTTTGAAATGTTATTTAATGTTTAAAATAAAAAAAACACCAAAATCATTGTTTGCTTGCTTCTTTTTTTGTATATTTTTTCTAGACGTTCACAATCAATGTTTTTTTTTGCGATTACATTGCAATCTGTTACGAATCGAAAAAAAGTTTCAAACAAAAATTACATAATTGATGGCGTAGAATCCGAATCTGCAATACAAAATGGGGGTTCCCGTTTAGATTTCAAATGTTGATGCATCACTGTAAAAGGTACACAAGAGATTCAAAAAAGATTGTCAATTTCCGCTCCTATAGATAGTAAACAGGGTGTAGTATATGCCGCGTGTTTGTAATGAAGGTTTGAAACTTAAAGCAGGTGTTGGAACATAAGAAAGTAAACGGATTCTGTCATAAATAAGGAAAACTAGTAAGCTATTATTTGAACTCGCCATTATATAAACGATTATGGATTGGTGTTTCTGCTTGTAAAAATGAAATGTACATTAATTTAACTTTAACAAATTATGATTTTACAATTCAGTACTAACTGGTGTTTAACTAAATTATTTATTACTTTAAATTATAACTACAATTAGTATAATTATTAAGTGACAAAACTGCATCTCTGAGTTCTTCTATGGTATGCATACGATTTCTATAATCCTATTTTTAGATAGCCGAACATGAAGTAATTCTAATGAGGTTAGATCAGCGATCTTGGTGGCCATCTTTGTGCTCTAACGAACCTGTCAGCAAAAAACTGTTGAAGATATCGGCAGGTTTGTCGAAGCAGTATGTGCTGGAGCATTATCGTGCTGAAAATAACCTGCTTCAAGCTCATTTTTGTAACTCTGCAATAAACAATTCCAACATCTGTTGGTAACGTTGGGCTGTTACAGTTTCCTCGAAGAAAATTGGCTCTATTATTCGTTGCCTGGACATAGCTAACCAAACTCCAACCTTTTATGGGATGCAATTTGCGTTTCTCGAAATTCGTGTGGATTTTTCTGCAGACCAGATACAATAGTTTTGTAAATTGATATAGTCTGTTAGATAAAACCAGGCTTCATCCGAGAAAAATAATTTGTTTAGCAAGTCATCGTCCCTTAAATTGTTATCAAACCAATGACAATATTCCAATCGCCTATCGCGATCTAATGGTAATAATTCCTGTACCGTAGAAACTTTATAGGGATGAAAATGTAACTTTCTTTTGACAGCTCATTGCATTGAAGTGTATGATAAGCCTATAAAATTATAAAATGTAATAAACTATTTCACTTAATGTTAATATTGATTTTTTACCTGTTTGTTAAGCTATTACCACCGATAAATTCCCTTATTTTCTGACAGTATTCAGAAATACTATTGTTGTGATATTTAGAGTGTAAATATAAACGATTTGAAAAAAATTATAATATAAATAATCGAAAGATACTACAACATGCACGCCAATGTCGCTAAATGTCAAGAAAATTCATTTAATGTATGAAATTTGTATGTAGCTAACTTCGCTCATTAAATTGGTAATAAGTATAGACAATTTTTTTCCGGAAAACAGTACAGATTACAGTACATATGCAACCATCACATTTTTTAAGCACGAAGCGCCATTGATGCCTTCTGGACTTAATTATAAACTTTACTATTTCTAATACACTGTGTACATTATTTAGAATCTGCGTCATACTTTAAACTAATTACCGTTAATTATTCCTAGATATAGAGCAAGAGAATCGTAAAGCAATAACTGCATCAGAACCGAGAACAATCGGCAAAAGTCATCCGTGTGCAATTATTTAACATGTGCACTCGTAAGTGGGATATCATAAGTAATCAAGTAATCACGGACCAGTAATTTTCAACCTTCGATAGTCAACGGTAAAGGTTAATCGGCTTAATATGGTCTTTGAAGACCTTGCACAAGCTCTCAATGCATCTGCGTTTTGCATGCATTATATAGTAACGACATTAATCAATCGGGAAACGGGACATAAATCTGAGTGTTTGTATGTATGTAGATACATAATAAGGTGCACTAAACATTTATTTTAATGCGGTAAATGGCCAGAGAGCGGAAACGAATGGAAAATTATTTTTACTGCTTTAGAAATTGTCGGTTTAATGTGTTCGTACTTATGTTTATGTTATACAAGGCGTTCCACATTTCTGTTTGATAAAGGTAATATTTCTCGGAGAAAAAAAATGCAATATGCATTCTGAAATTGTCGCTATATAGTAAATAAAATCTTGTGTGTTCTTGAGAAATATTACAGCTTCTCCCGGTAAAAAGTTAACAAGAGATTGTAATTTTATGTTATTGTAAAAGTTATTGACTTTGCAATGATATCTCGATTTTGAAACTTTGACGTTAAGCATAGGTAGCTATGATTTATTTAGAAAAAATAACTTCATCTATATGACGCACTTCAGGTTACATCGAAAATCATGGCCAACTTTGATATTATAGTAATAATATAATTAAAATATTATTATAAAATAATTTATAAAATATAATTACAATTGTGGTTAGCGTAATCTTTATTTGTTAATAATATTCACTCTGTTAATTGAAGAGTACTTATTGTTTAAGTGAAATTAATGAGTTTATTAAATTAATAAACTAAAACTAACGAAATAATATGATCGCTTTTTATATCAATTATTTTCTTAATTTTCCCAATATCTCTAAAATAATCTAGATTTTATTAGTTTGAGGATTTGTTTGTTGATTTCATTAACGACAATACGTAAATCTCGAGGGATGTAGGCAGTTGGTGGATATAATTATTACTGCTATGTCGACAGGCCGATGCCTATCTTAATATTATTTATTTTTTTATTACAAAATATAAGTAAATAAAATGGTCAATATAAATATAACATACAAAAACTTTGCAAAATGTCACGGTAACATTTAAAAATGACGTCCAAACAACAAATAACACACAAAACAAATGTCGCACATCTGAAAGTCAGCTGGAAAGATACTCTGCTGCGTTGTAAAATGAATGTTCAATATAGACTTTTAGTTTTCTATTGAATTGTGAGCGTTTAGTGCATATGTGGGCAACAACCGGCCCGCTGTAAGATTTGATCCGGCCCGCGAGACATTTTGAAAAACCCAATTAAAAAAAATATTACACTACTTACTCATACTCACTCCAAATGAGGAAGATCGAGTGATATGGGGTTTGTCGCTTGCTCCTGCGGAATCAAGTGAGCGAGCAAGCCGAGTGGCGGCGATCATCAAAGAGTGAGGCGGCAAACATCAAAGCATTTGATGTTTGCCGCCTCACTGGCGGCGCAACAAAAGATTATAGCTTCTCAAATGTTCTACACTAGACGATTCTAGATCATTCCTTCATTTTGCTTATATAAGCGGGTGGATGGCCCGAACTTTCATTCAGTTATATTTGAGGTACCGAGGTGATAACTTCGACAAGCGATATCCTAGCGAACTGCTAGTGCCGTCAATTTGCTTTGTGACTTTGTGTGCATCTTGAGTGCTTACTAATTATATTTTGTTATTAAGTTTATCGAACGAAAAGTAAACGAAAATGATGTCTGGTGGAAAGAAACGACAAGTAGATGCAGAGGATCGCCAGTTTCAAGAAAAATGGACTGAAGAATTCTTTTTTATCTTGCACAATGGTAAGCCTATTTGTTTGCTGTGTAATGAATCCATTTCAGTGATGAAAGAATTCAATATAAAGAGGCATTACTCAATTAAGCATCCTATGCTGCACTCACTGACAGGACAAATAAGAAAAGACAAAATCCAGAAGCTTACCGCAAATTTGGAAAAACAGCAGCAAATGTTTCATAAACAAAGAACACAACTTCATAATGTTGTGAAAGCTAGTTTTATAGTTAGTTCAAAATTGGAAAAGTCATTAAAACCATTTGCCGAAGGAGAATTTATCAAGGAGTGTATGTTAGAAGTTTACAGTGTTTTGTGTCCTGAAAAGAAAAATGAATTTGAAAAAATTAGTTTGTCAAGACGAACTGTTGCCCGACGCATAGAAATGATGGCTAATGATATAAAAACAACTTTGACTGACCGTATGACTGGTTTTGAATCATTTTCCACAGTATTAGACGAGAGCACTGATTTGTCAGACACAGATCAACTGGCCATATTATTCGAGGTGTTGATAAAGAGTTCACTATTACTGAGGAATTGCTTGCTTTATAGCCGCTAAAAGGAACCACTACAGGAGAGGACATTTTTAATGAAGTTGAAAAGGTATTCACAAGTTTTGGTTTGCTATGGTCAAAATTAGTTGGTGTATGCACAGATGGTGCACCTTCTATGGTCGGCTTACGTAAAGGTTTCATCGGAATTTTGTATGAAAAAGCAACTGAATTAAATGTACAAAAAGCTGATTTGATAGTCCTTCATTGCATTATCCACCAACAGGACTTGTGTTCTAAGTCAATTCGACTCCAGAATGTTATGAATGTGGTAGCAAAAACCATCAATTTTATTCGATCCCGAGGGCTTGACCATCGTCAATTCAAGGCGTTTTTGGATGAAATATCAGCCAAATATGAGGACGTAACATATTATTGTGAAGCCAGATTGTTAAGCAAAGAAAAAATGCTGAAACGGTTTTACGAGTTTAGAAATGAGATAGCAGATTTTATGCAAATAAAAGATAAACCACTATCTGAATTGAGTGACCCAAAATGGATATGTGACTTAGCATTTCTGGTCGACCTTACAGGCCATTTGAATGATTTAAAATTGAAACTTCAAAAACAAGGACAGTTAGTAAATGATTTGTACAGCTGTTTGAAAGCGTTTCAAAACAAAATCTGCTTGTGGGAGGCACAGTTGCTGTCTGGTAACAGTTACCATTTCACCACCCTCTCTGCGTATGAAAATACTGCTTATGCTCTATATGCTGAAGAACTCAAGTTACTATGGGAGCAATTTTTGAACAGATTTAGCGATTTTAAAAACATGGAAGATAGTCTCAATTTATTAGCTACTCCAACAAAAAGTAATGTAAAATATGCTCCAATATACTTGCAAATGGAGTTGATCGAGCTTCAAGAAAACTCACTCCTAAAATCTAAATTTGAAGACGTGGAGTTGTGCGATTTCTACAAAAAATACCTCGAAGAAGACCATTTTCCGGAGCTTAGAAAATTCGCAAGAAGATTGATTTGTACGTTTGGCAGTACTTATAAATGCGAACAGTTCTTTTCAATGATGAAAGTTAAAAAATGAAAACATCGTACAAAGCTGACTGACGATAATTTGGGAAATTCTTTACGTCTTTGTATCAGTGGAATTCATCCACAAACATCGATGGATTAGTTTCCCAAATTCAAGCTCAAGAGTCGCAATTGATTTCGTTGTCGCTATTTAACTTTCGTAGTTTGTAATAATTCCAAATTTCACGACTTAATTATAATGTTGTACCTATTTTTTTTTCATTTCATTTTCTTATTTTAATAAATTGCATTGTAATAACATTATCGTATTATTTATATCTGATATCTATCGCTAAAAATTATGAACACTACTTTAAAATGCACTACTTTTAAACGCGGCCCGCGAACGTATTTGCACACTAAAGTTTGGCCCACAACATGTCAAAGGTTGCCCATACTTGGTTTAAATATACCGGTTTTTCACTGTACTCCATTAATTTTACATCATATTTTGATGTGCCTTTACCCAAAAACGTATTTACTTTGCAAAATTACCCTAGTTATAGAGTATTTACCAGTTTTCCCCAAATAACGTAGGGTGTAGCCCAAGTTTTGCATGCATATTACGCTTTTAAATGGGCAAAATTCCTTGCTTTTTTTGCGTAGTAGACTTTATCTACTTCGGAAAAAAAATTATTCCCAATTTATCATTGTAATGTTTGTTATTTGGAATGTATACCTACTGTGTACCAAAAATACTCTTTTCGCTATAAAAGCCTGTTACAGTACAACATATTATATTCCTGCTTAATAACTAAAATAACAAAATCAACAGGATTATGCCTAGGCATGCCTCTTATCACGTAGGCCATGCTCTGCTACGCCTGTAAGCGCAGTTAAGATGCAGGAAACCAACTCTGTTGTGGGTTGTGTTGTTGTAAATTTAACACACAAACACAGGCGTATAAAACATATGTATATTGCAACTACGTAAGTATATATGTATGTACTTATTATACATACAATGCACAATAAAAGTTGTTCTTCTTCGACACAGATATAGTATAACAAAAACAGCAGGAAACAGCAGTGACCTGCGTTTTGGAACGTTTTGACGTATATATCAGTGCGTGTATACAGAATTATGTTACTTATAGCACGGCATGATATAAATAAGATGGACTAAAAGCTTAGAATTTGAGATTTTTTGAGGCAAATGGATGATGCATAATCTCTGCTATAGAACAAATCAACAAGTTAATATATTTGTGCTGGACAGTGTGTAATAACAGTGAAGATTGGGAAAAGTGTAATTATGAATTATTTAATATTAGTTAAGTTAACGGCACAACCTCTCAACTATTATTCCAAATCTAGACATACATTTACATACCTACATCGCAAATAAATTGCGGTTGCAGAGTAATTAGAAGTCGTTGTTGGTGTTGTAATCGATCTGCATTAGTTAGTTGGCGGTAATTAATTAAACGACATACCGAGATCACGTACGCCAGTACCATTTACATATCCGCAGATAAGAAAGAAAAATCTTCAGAAGCCCGTGACAGATAAACAAGTCACACGTGCAACCTCCAAATAAAGAATTGGTAGTGGGATTCAGTTGTCGTGCTAAGCGTATATAATGTATGTGCTACTTATATGTATATTGTTATGTATACATATCTTATGTATGTGTACATACATATATATAAAAAAACCAGTAATAAAACTCGTTTTTGTGGTGCGATCCATGCTTGGCAAGCTTTGGATCAATTATGGTAAGCTTGATGGCTGTACAGGATGAATCGAAAGTTGTATAAAGATGTGTTGTTATATTGTATATATGTCGGACCACATTTTTTAATACAGGGTGGTTTATTAGCTCAATTTTTTCATGTAAATTTAAGATGTAAGAAAAATGCAAAGAAAAAATACCGGGAAACATATGTACAGTTTTGTATTTGCTAGTAAAGCAAATATGAAAGAGCAAAAATGGCTTACGAGAGACAAAGAAGGAAGACCAAAAAATTAATAAGAGAGAAGAAAAGGAAATATAATGAAGAGGTACTGCAGAAGATTGAAGCAAATTACAAAAATAACCAGATGAGAAATCTATACCAAATAATAAAAGGAGAAAGGAAGAGCCGTATTAACAAACCAGTCTTTTACAAAGATAAAAAGAGGAATCTAATTGCCAAAGAAGAAGAAGTTCTAGAAAGATGGAGGGAGTACTTTCAGGAATTACTAAATGGTGAAGAAGTGGAGGAAGAAGTGAAGGAAGAGAGAAAGCTGGACAGGGGCAGCACGACGTGGCAAACAGAGAAAGAAGAAGAACCACCAACTATAGAGGAAATTAATGAGATAATACAGAACTTGAAAATGAATAAGAGTCCAGGAAGTGATGGAATAACGGCAGAATTAGTAAGATATGGGGGGAAGGAACTAAGTGAGTCCATACACACGTTAATAGAGGCAGTATGGAGAAAAGAACAGATGCCTAAAGAATGGTCGTTGGCAGTAATATGTCCGTTGTATAAAAAAGGAGATAGGAAGGAATGTCGGAATTATATGGGTATTTCTCTCTTGAATATAGTATACAAGATAATGGCAATACACATTAAGAATAAACTAATGCAAAGGGCAGAAGAGGAATTAGGGGAATATCAGTGTGGTTTCAGACAAGGAAGAGGTACGGTAGATCAGATCTTTGTGTTGAGGGAAATACAAGCGAACAATGGCGCTATTCGTAGATTTTAAGCAGGCATATGACGGAATAAGGAGAGAGGAACTGTACAGGTCGTTGGAACAGATGGAGTTAGCAATAAACTAATAAGAATGATTAAATTAACCTTGACAGAGACAGAGGGTATGGTTAGAATAAACAGCAGAACAACTCAAAAATTCGAAATTAACAGGGGTGTTAGGCAAGGTGATCCCCTTTCGACGATACTGTTCAGTTTGGTATTGGAAAGAGTTATAAGAGAGGCGGAAATTAACAGGTCGGGAATTCTATACCAGAGAAGACATCAATGCTTGGCGTTTGCTGACGATTTAGTTATATTGACAAGAAGCAAGGAAGAATTAAGGAAGATCATAAAAAGATTAGTAGAACAAGGGCAGAAGGTTGGACTATACATAAATGAAGAGAAGACAAAATATATGGAATGGTCTGATAAGGAATTTAGAAAAGGAGGATATCTAAGAATAGACACGGAGAATGGAAGGGTATACAATTCGAGGAGGTAGAAAATTTTACATACTTAGGAACGACAATAACTAGAAAGCCGGGTGTAGAAATGGAAATTCAAGCTAGATTAATGGCAGGGAATAGATGTATTGCAGCACTCAATGGAATGTTAAGGAAGAAAGATGTATCGAGGAAATTGAAGATAAGGATATAAAAAACGGAATAAGGCCAGTAGTTTTGTATGCGTGTGAGACTTGGACTCTAAACAAGCCGGAGCAAGCAAGGCTAGCTGTGTGGAGCGAAAGTTTGGAAAAAAATATTTGGAGGAAGAGGGAAGGAGAGATATGGGTGAGAAGAACAAATCAAGAATTGAATGAACTTTATGGAGAAGCAAATATAGTGGGAGTGGTGAAGGCGCAGAGGCTGAGATGGATGGGACATATAGAAAGGATGTTGGAGTCAAGAATACCAAAAATGATAATGGCAAGGACAGTTGGCGGAAAGAGGAGGAGAGGAAGGCCAAGGGGAAGGTGGAGGACATAAGTGGAAAAGGATATAAACACGTTAAGGATAGCAAGATGGAAAGAAGTAGCGAAGGATAGAAACAGATGGAAGAAAATTACTCATGAAGCCATGGGCCTCTTAGGCTCGCAGTGCTCATATATATAGAGTTGGGCAAATTTTCCGGCGCGGCAGGTACGTATTCAGAGCGTATCCTCCAACTCATGTACTCCAAAAAAGGAGATGAACCGTAGTGTTGCAATTCAGTAACAATAGTGCCTGTTCTTCTTATAAAATGTAAAAATATTTATTTTATCTAAATATGTAGTGACATAAAATGCGAATGGATAGCAAGATGGCGCGTTTGTTCGCTCGCTTTGTCTGATTTTGTCCCCCAACTCCATTAATATGACTTATGTTTTATAAATACCTACTAAATTACAATAATACGATTGATCTGCTTCATTTATATTACAATTATTTGAGGCCGGCGTCGCAATACGTATCTGTTCCGCCGGACAATTGCCCAACTCTATTTATTGTACATTAAGTCAAATTTTATTATAGTATCAATCTATCATATACCGAGTGCACCATAGTGTGTAAACGATCAAAAATGGGAAAGTGAGATTTTCTACACATATATATAATATTATCACTGCAAATTTACAAATCTATGCTAATATTTGTTTAACAGATACATCTGGACAGATGATGGCGAAAAGTCGAAACCGGTAGACACAGCGAAATTTAAAATAAATAATTGATTGGATAGAACATATAATTATTATTACTAATTCCACCACCAATCAAAACTTTCATTAACTATCCAATTAGAAATTGCTTAAATGATAAAATTCACATTTTTGTTCCCTCGGAAAGAGTTTCATGCAGGACACTATTTTTTTTAAGAATTTTTTTTTGTAATTTTAATTTTTTTTTTAAAGATTTTTGTGAAGAGGGGGAGAGGGAAGAACATATCAAAACATTGATAAAATATTTTTAATTTTTTTTTTCTCATACTACTAAGGGCGCATTAGTTTTTAATTTATATTTATATATTTAATTTGAATGAATGGGATTATTTTCTTTTTTTAAGTAATTACTTAAGTAATTAATTATTTTTTTAACAACGGAGACGAATTAATTTTTTTTTCTAAATTTTTATATTTTTTGTCGCATTATTTTTATTTATTTATTTTATTTTTAGTAAGAAGCCACATTGTTTTTTTAGTTATTTAATTATTTTTTTTCAGAATTTTTTTTGAATCTGATCTCTTTGCAATACCGAAAAGACAGAAGAGTGGGAAATTTATTTAAATTTAATTTGAATGAAAATTTCTTTTTTAAGTAATTTTCATTTTGTTGCAACAAAGGGAAGCACAGAAATTTAAAATTATTTTTTAACGGAGCCGAATTAAAAAAAAAATTTTTCTCAATGCTTTGATATTTTTTTTTGTTTGGCATTATTTTTATTTTTTGCAGGGGCTGCATTTATTTTCTTTTCTTTTTTTATTATAAAATGTATTTATTTTTTTTTTTTCAGTATGGGGGAAAAACGAAATTATATTTTTTTTCCAATAATTAAATTATTTTTTTGCAATGCCGAAAACAGAAAAGAGATGAAAATTGAAAATAATTCAAACAAATTATCTTTTAACAACTTCGGTTGGGGAGTGGACTGGAAAAAATCGTAAAATATTTAAATTTAGATAATAATGTGGGAAATTAAATATTGCTTTTAATGACTAATTATTACTTTTTTTTTTAATTTCAGGGAGTTTTCTTTAGGACACTATAGAACATTGCTAGAGGAGGCGAATTTATTTATTTTTTTTTTTAAATGATAAAATTTTGTTTTTAAACGATTGAATTAATTTTTACTAGTGTCGAAAACAATCCGACCCTTCTATTATTTTATTTTTGAAACATTGAGGAAATCAGAAAATTCAAAATAATATAAATAATTTTTAACATAACAAACACCAGGAATGAGGGGAAAGGAGATCAGTTTAAAAAAAATTAAAAAATATTTTTTTAAATGCCGATATCATTTGTTTCTCTAACTGTGAGTACGTGGACTTATCAATTCTGTTTTTAAATGATTAAATTATTTTTTCCCAACATCAGAAAACAAGGGGGATTATTTAAAAAGTTTAAATAAATCATAATGAAAAAAAATTATAAAATATTTTTTGAATGCTGACATAATTCGTCATTGTCACGTCATGAGCACGGACACGCATTATTTTTTTTTAAACAATTAAATTATTTTTTATAACATCCATTCCATTTGCAATAACAAAGTTGATAATTACTTCCGCTATAAGGGAACATTATCGGAAGTCTAAAATATTTTAGTTAAACTGATCTACAATTTCGCATTTATTTGCTTTTCCATGATTTTTTAATAGAAGCTCGTTATGACACACACTGTATATTATCATAGATTGAATCATTTCATTCTTTTAATGCAACTTGTACTTACCTTTATAACTTCAAACACACTTATCATTTTTAGTTCTTAGATCCCTTCAGTTCGGTTTTTGATTTATTTTATATGGTGAGGGAAAAGGATGTACAATGAAACACGAAACTTTGTATATATATTCTTTTTTAAAAACGTAAAATCTTTAATCAATATATCTGTATAATAATAATATTTTTCAAATTTGTACAAAAAGAAAGCTTGAGAAATGTACACTCGATCTGTACTATCACAAAGCATTATTAAAACTACGTAAACAATTGTTTTTTTTTTAACAAAAAAACTCGTAATTATAATAATGTTATAATAATAATAATAATAAGAATAATATATATATAAGAAAGACAAAACACATTAATCGTAGAAAGGGGAACATATCTAAATATATGTTGCTCCCTTTTCGCAACACCGTATCATAATAAGAATTTATAAAACTCAATATTTTTACCAATTAATACATAATTTAATACATATTTACCGATAATATTTTTATATATAATATAATCATTAATCATAAATTTCTATTTTATCCACGCGCGTATCGATCAAAAAAAAATATGCACGTGTATAAAATATTACAATTCACACAACAACACCTTTCTTGTTTCGTAGTATTTTGTTTTAACACCATCTGCATGAACGATTTTGTATAATAAGAGCTGATTCGTAGAACGAAAGGAAAAAAAAACACGTGAAACAAAAAGATATATCACAAAAAATCCGTATCGGAGAAGATACTTCAAATTTTCAAATTTGAATAAGTACGGCAGGTACGCGACATAACAAAAAAAAAAAAACTATATATTCGGATAAACACGAAAAAAATATTTCACAGACAAAATAACTCGTTCACAATAATATTATCACCGTTAAAAAATATCACGGATTTTATAAAAATCCTTCAAGTAATAGACGTGAAACATTGAAAAGTATTTTTTTTAATAATAAACAAACAAAAAAAAACTTTTCAGAAAGCCTCTGGAGACTCGCTTATGCGATTAATCAAATCGACGCAGGCAAAGTTGTTTATCTTTGGTTTAAAACAGATTTCGAACTCGTTTAGAACAACTCAAAAACTGTTTTAAATCGTTCGAAGTCGGTTTTCAACACACAAAAATAAAGAAAATTGCTTGTATCACTCATTATTTGTAGGAGAAAATACTGTTATTATAAATTTGTTATTTTTAATACATCTTATATATTTATTAAAACTATAAACTCTAAAATATTGTAGTAATAATCAATATTATATGATACCTAAATACTAGATCACGCTTCGCTTTTGTTTTTTTTTTTTTTAATGTAATATATATATATTTTTATTCATATATTCGTAATTCTACTGTTACATATAAAAATTTTTTTTTTGTTATATATATATTTGTTTTGTTAAAACTACTATATTATTATAAATTTCCTTCAAAAAATTAAATCATTTTTTTTTAATATATAAAAAATTATAATCTTATTACACGTTTATAATATACCTTAATATTTTATATTACATTTCGTACTTTCAATTTCTTGTTTTCTTATTTATTTTTAGTGCTCAATCAGTCTTCAAATTTGTATCTTATTAATACAATTATGTAATGAATAAACCCAGCTGTTCCATTTTTTCACGAGAATATTGTGTTATGTATCTCGTGTCTTTTACAATTTTTTGTTTTTGTTTGTTAAAATGTTAATTTACATTTTTTTTATACTGTGAGAAACGTTTTACATATTTGTTTTACCAGTCAGCGATTTATTTTCTGTTTTTTTTTTTTTTTCGATTTGGGAAAAACGCAGTTATCACTCCCTGTCTATTCATTCGGAAAACGAACGATACAATTTCTTTTTCCTTAGATCGTAATCGGGGCTGATCATCACTGTACCTCCCCGCGTTATTTTCCTGCAAAGAAAAGAGATATTTCCTTTAAAATGAGGTCGAAACGTGATGTGTAGGCGACGTTTCATCGATACTGGGGATCATCAGCAGGGAATTTATTCGAATAAATGCAGATTTTGGTTGAGTAATCTTGCAATTTGTATTTATGGACTGTTTGCTTTATTTTATTACAAATAAATTTGAAACGATTAACTATTTTAAAAAAAAATAATAATAATTTTTGAGAAGGATTTTCAATTTAAATCAATTTTTTTATGTAAAATCATTTAATTTAAATTAATATGTTTAAATTCGTAGTTGCTAATTATTTTCATTCAAATCTTTAAATAAATATTTAAAAGATTATAAAAAAAAATCTACTCGAAAAAAAATGATTAGATTTCGAAAGATCGTGCATGTTATGCTGATTATTGATACGTCAACAAAAATTACGAATTGCAATATTCTCCAACGTTTCGTCCGAATAAACAATCATTTTCAGGGATATTATTCGAATAAATGCAAATACCACAAAGAAAATATTTCGATCCCTTCTTTCAAAATTCTTCATGGATTTCAAAATGAATATGAGTAATCGAATAATCAATTTTAAAGCGTTATTACAAAAAAAAAAATGAATGAAACGAAGATTTAGATTTTCAATTTTAAACCAAATTTCTATAATAAATCAATTAATATTTATAGATTATTAATGGGCATAATAATAATTAAAGTTTTTCAATCAGACAATAGAATAATTAATTGAATTTTAAATCTTTTCTTTAAAAAAAAAACCTTAATTTCGAAAAAATAAATATCTTTATCAACAACAAAAATAATTCTGTAATTAAAACTTAAATATCTCAAATTTTTTCAACGTTTCGTCCGATTGATCGAGCATCATCAGGGATTTTATTCGAATAAATCGCAAAAATGATCCGATCTCGATGAAATTTTTATGAAAAGATACGAACGATGATACTCACTTTATGAACTGAGGTAGGAACGAGTTCCAGCCGGCCGTGGACTGTTTGAGAGTCAGGAAGAGCTCGAAGGTGGACGCGGTGGCGGGGTCGATCTTGATGGTGCCCAGTTTTCGGCACTCCTCTTCCCCTTCGAAACTCAGGTAGAGGGTGCAACCGCGCAGGCCGCACGGTTCCGTGTCAGCCTGCTCCAGTACGTCCCTGGCGATGCGCGGTAGGAGGTCGCAGGGTAACAGGACCTCACCGCAAGAGAGGTGGGTGCCCTTCGCCGCTCGCAATTCGTCGCCCAGGCGTTGCGATAGAGCGGCAACTGACAGCGAATCACAGTCAGATTCCTCGCCGATAAAGTAGGGATCGTATTCGATAACTGTAACAATAGAAAAAGGATAGAATAGTAGAGTTGTCCTAGAGTACGGTACTGTATATTTGTTAAAATAAATGATTTTTATGGGGAAAATTGAAAAAAATGTACAAATCTGTTTATTTAGGGAAAATAAGAAAATATTTTTTTTTTTTTTGGTTAAAATGAGTTTTTTGCAGGAAAATGATAAAAATTATTATAATGACGCTTGTATTTGAAAGTGTGGACCAATTGATATATATTAATAATTAATCTTTTTTTTTCTAAATATTGCAAAGAATTTCATTGGAAAAATTATGAAAACATGAGATAAAGATGTGTTTTTTTTTTAAATATCAAAAATAAATATCAACAATTTCCTGATACGGTTCTGCTCTTTTTTTATTTTTAAACGAATGATTCAACCTAAAAATATTATAGATATTAAAATAAGTTTAATGCGATCCTGTCTTTATTTCTTAAAAAGACAAATTTGTTTTTTTTTATTAAAATTAACAGGATTAAAAAAAAAGATTTTTTGTTTAAATATAAAATACTAAATTTATCTCCTGATACGGTTCTTTGTTTCTTAGTTATTTTATTAATTTAAATACGAAACCGTATTTAAATTAATCTCATTAATTTAAATACGGTTCTGTTAATTTTTTTTTTTGTTAAAAATTTATCACAGACCTAGTGTTCTCTTGATTTTGATGAAAAAAAAAATAATTTTTATTTTTAAATCACAGAAATTTATTATAGGAATAATATATTTGATTGCCTTTTCAACAAAAAAAAAAGAAAATATTAAAATTCTCCTACTAAAGTGCCGTTTTTCTTATACTCAAAATAAGTTTTACAGAAAAAATAAATGAATAAATAAAAAATTAATACAATAACAGCCCCCCCCGCCCCCCTTTCGCTGACCACATCGCAATGATAATTTAAATCTAAAAAAATAAAGAAATTAAAATATTTACTCCCAAAATATTTATTTAAAATCATGTACCCTCTATTAAAAAAAAAAAGCAAAAACAAAAACAGAAAATATTAATATTATCCTACTACAGTCAGTCCTGTACTTTTTTGTAATTAAAATAAATTTTACTGAAAAAGGAAATAATTAATTTAAAATATTTACTGTCAAAATATTAATTTAAAATTTTATAAAAATATGTTCTTGTACCCTCGTTAAAAAAAAAAAAAACAAGAACAAAAAAAAAAAGAAATATTAAAATTATCCTACTACAGTCCTGTATTTTTTGTAATTAAAATAAGTTTTATGGAAATAGTAAAAAATAAATTTAATAGAATGACAATACCCCTCCTTTTCTGACCTCACCCCAATGTTAATTAAATCTAAAATATAACGAAATTAAAAACATTCACTGTTAAAATATTAATTTGAAATTTCCTAAAAAGAACCTGTACCCTCGACTAACAAAAAAAAAAAAAAAAAAAGGAAGAAAATATTAAAATTATCCTACTAGAGAAAAAACAATTTACAGAAAAGGAAACCATGAATTTAAAATAAATGATAGCCCCCCTTTTTTCCTGACGTCATTCAATGATAATTTAAATCTATAAAATAAAGAAATTAAAATATTTACTGTTGAAATATTAATTTAAAATTTTATAAAAATACGTTCCTGTACCGTCAATTAAAAAAAAAACCAGGAACGAAAAAAAAAAGAAAATACAAATTACAATAAATTTTACAAAAATATAAAAACATAAATTTAATATTTTCCTCTTCTCCCTTCCCGTTTCTGACTCAATCCCAATGATAATTTACATCCAAACATAAAGAAATTAAAAATATTATTTACTTGCAAAATATTAATTTAAAATTTTATAAAAATACGAAGCTGTACCCTCAATTAAAAAAGCAAGAAAAAAAAAAGAAAATATTAAAATTATCCTATTACAGTCCTGTATTTTTTTTTTTTTTGTAATTAAAACAAGTTTTAGAGCGAAAGATAAAAATCCATTTAAAATAATGATTTGTTTGACGTCATTCCAATGATAATTTAAATCTAAAAAAATATTTATTTAAAATTTTATAAAAATACAATATCCTGCATCCTCAAATAAAAAGAGAATTAAAAAATAATTCATTAAAATAGTTAAAAAATATATATATGTAGAAAAAAATCCCTTCCATATTTTTTTATTTATTTATTTAATAATCCGATCCTGTAAATACCTCCAACTTTTTTTTTTTAATTTAACGTAAACCAACATGCTTCTATTATCGCATCCTAACGGTAAAAACAACAAAATTCATGCAAATGCAAGAAACAAAAAAAAGTCTAATACACCCCTACCCACTTTTCCACGAATTTCAACCGTTTTACTCAGAATCGTATTTCAATTCCTGGAATATCCAAAACACCGATAAAAAAACAACGCTTAAAAGGTTTTAATAATCTACAAATATCATCGAGATAAGACGTCCAAAAAAAAAATATCTGACGTCTCCTTATTCAACAAGAAAAAAAAAATTGACAAAAAAACAACTCCGAAGGCCACATCTCCATCTCATTCTAATTCTCTCGCACGAATTGAAACAGCCAGCTATACAGTGCTCCCTCTTCTAATCTACACAACAATTAGCGAACGGAATATAAACAGATCGGCCTTGAAACTGAGAACGGCTGATTATTTATTGCTAGCAAATAATATTATGTATTATCAAGCGGTCCTATGTATTATATATATGTGTATGTATTGTATACATGCATAAGTAATATAATTCACCGGTTCGTTAATTGTAAGAGTGGTGTTATTTATCTGAGATAAGCAGAAATATCGTGCCGAAATTATTTATGAACACGAGGGAGAGAAGGAGACGCGAAAGAGTGGGGGGGAGGAAAAGGGAAAGTGTTTTTCCGAAAGGAGGTCATTATAATATTATTTTTTTTTTTTTGATCGGGAGTTGAAGAAAATTTGATTGATGTATTATAGAGGAATTGACAATGGAGTTTTATATATATATTTTTTTTACTTTCTGTATAGGATTGCAGAATTAAAAATGAATATAAAATTAACACTTACCGTTCTGGTTTTTAAAATCGACATTATTATTGTTTAATGGTATAACTTCCATGATGAAAATCTTTTATACCCGAAATAAATTTCTTATAAAGAAATTTTGCAAACTATATTAAACGTATATAACCTTAATGGTACATAGAAACACTATTATATATATATAAATGTAAGCTTTAAAGTATAATTATATCACAATGAAAAATAAAAACACCCGGCGAGATTATTCTTCAAAACATTTAAGATTCAAAAGAAAAAGCCGGTTCTGTTTATCAACCACTGGAGGCTAAATTTGAAATTTAGACACCAGCGCAATTCTAAAGCTATCATTTGACGTTACATAGAAAACACTACCGGCAACAAAGCTCTTAGCCTGCTTTTATGCAGTACATCCCCTCTTTAGCCGGTTAGCAACACGATTCCCCATTCGGGTAAGTTCGTGAAACACGAAGGCGCCGGTCACGTATACCATACTTCATTTCGTAGGGCTTACAAAGAGCCGCTTCTTTGTTCGTCGCAGGCTCGGAGCTTGAAGCTGTTACTCGTACGTTTACAAAATACGTGGTTAACCAAACAATATTATATTTAGATCAATTGTTTTTATTATTACATAATTCGAAAATGAGATAACTTAATTGGTTCGTTAATTCAGCTGGGATGAACATATACATTCTGTCTAGATAATAATAATTTAATATTGAATCGAAGTTTGACATCGCAAACCATAATAACAGAACCATATACATAAAAAAAGTAACATGCATGTTTAGCAACGCGAGGAGATATGAATCTTTCTAAATACGATCCTGTGACGTACAATTTATCATCATCAAATGTTTATTGCAATCTAAAAATAATCCCTATATAAAGCGACACTATATTAAGAATTTTATTGATTGATAAATATTTTAATTGTATAAAATAAATGCGAGTTCAGAAGCTTAGTAATAGTTCTGCCCTCGGTCTTTGTTAATCATTAGAGAGACGTGCATATATTTATTTTTGCATATCTTTAATTATAGTCTATATGTGACGTATACACTAATTGAAGTTAATTAGCGCTAATTAGTGATTGCATATATTGCATATTTAGGCATTTCTATGCATATTTTTACAAAAGCTGCATATATTGCATATTTAAGCTTTTTCTTATCCTTTCTATTAGTAAAAATTCCTAATGTAGATCGACAACCGACAATTCTCAGAACGATAATTTTTTTTTGCATTAGTTTCTCTAATACTTTTTTTCCAAGAACTGCACGTGTTTAATTTCGCCTAGCAGAAGGGATGTGGTAAATACGTTTTATTATTATTAATTCCCAAATTAACTATTCATTCATTGAATATCTTTGAGCGAAACAGCATGTAATTGTGTTACGCTTTTAAATACTGTGCGTATACATACAATGAGTATAGCGAACAAAATTTCTTTATGAATTAAGCCATATGCTGAACTGGTAAAGGATGGCGACAAAATATTTTGTCCAGCCTGCAGTAAACTGGTAAATTTAATTTTAACTAAAAGCTTTACAATTGTTTTTAAATTCTTAACTTTTGATATAAAATGACAATTGTTGTTGTAGGTGTCTTCTGAGAGAAAATACCTGATTGATCAACACGCTAAAACTCCATCACATATTGGAAAATGTGAAAACCTAAAGCGATCCGCATGTGTACAGCAATCTATACGTCAATGTGTAGTAGCATCAACTTCACAACGCATTAATTTCGTCTAACATACCATTAGCAAGATTAAACAATGTTAATTTGAAATCGTTTCTGCAAAAATATTGCAAACATAATATACCTGACGAAAGTATCTTATACGAAAAAATTATGTCACATCTTGTTACCAGCAAACAATAGCAGAAATTCAACAATTGGTTGGGAATAATTTTATTTATATCATGGTAGAAGAAAGTACGGATAAGTGTGGCCGTTATATTGCCCATTTGTTAATAGGAATTCTTCATGAAGATATTGTAGGTAAATCATATTTAATTTATTGTAAAGAACTTCAAAAAACGAATAATGTGACAATTGCCCAATTCGTTGAAGAAGGTTTATCAAATTTCTTTTTACCTGGAAATATATATACCTTGTGAAAAAAATTTACTAATGTTGTCCAACGCTGCACCATACATGATAAAAGCCGCGCAAAATTTAATTTTTTTTATAGTAACATTATTCATACCACTCGTTTAGCTCATGGGTTCAATCGTGTAGCCGAAGACATTAGGAATCAATTCCCTTTGATTAATGATTTAATTAGCAATGTCAAAAAAGTATTTTTAAAAGCACCTTTACGAATCCAATTTTATAAGGAGCGATTTCCCGGTGTCAAGTTGCCTCCTGAACCGATTATTACGAGATGGGGTACATGGTTAGAGGCTGCAATTTTTGTCGCCGATAATTTTGAAGGAATAAAAAATGTAATTCTTGAAATCACTGCTGACTGCATCGCTCTAGAAAACTGTAAAAATATAGTAACATCAACAGAATTGCTACAAAACCTTTTGTATATTAAGTCAAATTATAGCTTTGTTTCAAGTTCCATTCGTAAACTAGAAACGCAAGGGATGTCGCTCTCGGAATCAGTCGAAATAGTAGACGAATTTGATATGCTATGTAAGAAGGTTAAGGGTACAATAGGTAATTCTATATACGATAAATTTAAAAATGTGATAAATAAAAATGGGGGGTATTTGAAATTGAAGAAAGTTAAGAAAATTTTGGAAGGTGAAACAGTAAACGATTTCGACTTTAATTTTAGTTTAGAACGTATTGCAAAGTTAAAAAATGCACCAATTACATCTGTGGATGTTGAAAGAAGCTTTTTCTATTTTGAAACATATGTATTCTGATAGAAGACAAAACTTTCATTTACACAATTTTGAAAAACATTTAATTATAAATTGTTTTAGAAATACGTTGTGAAAAAATTTTGTACAATAAAGTGAATGTTTAAATTTCTGCTCTTATTTATTTTACTAATTGTTGCAAAGTAATCAGTTGGGCAGTAATGAAGTAGATAGTTCTAATATTACTTTAGCGAAGCTGTGCATGACAGAAAATTTCTAATAAGCTATAATTCTAAATGAAACCTCATGATCACTTTCTTAATATTGTCGTAATATTATTTATATTCCGATAAAATCGGAATTAGTTTAATAACAGTACCTGTTTCAATGTTTTGTTCTGGAAAGTTCAACAACTGCTTTTCACGCCAAACAAATAGTAACACAAAAACAAGTGAATCCGATTGCAGTAATATATTTAATTGCTTTTATAAAAAGATGTTACGAAACTTTTCCATTTTTATTGTTATCCTAGATAAAAAACAAGTCATTAACTTCGTGATAAGATAAAATGTTTATATGGTTCAATGTTACCTAAAAAGAATTAATTTGTTGTTTTTACCTGATGTTATGATGTAAAAAAAATATATGTACATACATATATAAATCTGTGTGAATGTCAAACAAATAACTCTATAGTTCTAAAAATAATACGTATCTAAATAAAGTACATATGCCTTTACCTACCTAATTATATACTTCTAATGAATTTATTGGATACAATGTGAAAAGTAAAATGAATATTATTATAATGTTACCTTGTTCGATCCGATCTATTGAAATGTAGATCTGTAACAGTACATGTTTCTACCATTAAGTCATCTTCAGGTGTCTAAGTTAAAAAAAATACAGAATTACATATAGATTATTTAATGTTGAAACAAGTCATGTGTAAATTAAAATAGATTGGAGCAATTAAATAAAAACACTATACTTGTTTCGCCGAACAATATACTTGTTTGCCTATTTTTAAATAAAGATTGTAGTTAATACACTAAAGTTAGTCTTTTCTACAAAAGTCTTATAGAATTGAATACTGCATAACCTAACAATATTTTTAAATATACGGGGTGTTCAGGAAGACTGGGTTTTTTCATTAGAGCTCTATTTTTGCTTTTAGGAAAATTCCTTTCTACAAAAGTTGTACAGAATTCTAATGCTGCATAACCTAAACATATTTTCGACTATACAGGGTGTTCCAAAAGTAAGAAGAAAGAAAACCACTTAAAGCGTATTGCACATTGCACATTATAAAAGATGATTTTCAAGTGAATGGACCGATTTCAAGAAACCACCTTCCTCAAGGACTAGATGCGCACCATCTAGTTAATACAACTAAAGTTTGATTGGGTCAACCGAATAGGTTTTTCAGTATACAATTTTATGCTCACTGTCAAAAGCAAATATATATTTCAAATAAGCGAACAAATCTAATTCTTTCAATAAAATGTTTTGTTTCTTCTGTGTGTTATTTCTATTTGAGTCAATAAAATTTATTGTTTGAAGTAAATATTCCATTTGATCAATTTTACAAAATCTTATTTGAACTAAACATATATACATCTCATTATTTCAATGAAATAATCAGTTATTTTAAGTATTACACACATTTGACCCAATATTTTTTTTATTTAAGCAAAATATTTTATTTGTTTAATTCTATTAAAAATATTGTTAAAACAAACAAATTTTATTAACAAAGTTATTTGCTTCGCCGAACAATATATTTGTTTGCCCATATTTAAATGAAAATTGTAGTTAATACAACTAAAGTTAGTCTTTTCTACAAAAGTCTTATAGAATTGAATGCTGCATAACCTAACAATATTTTTAAATATACAGGGTGTTCAGGAAGACTGGGTTTTTTCATTACAGCTCTATTTTTGCTTTTAGGAAAAAATCTTTTCTACAAAAGTTGTACAGAATTCAATGCTGCATAACCTAAACATATTTTCGACTATACAGGATGTTCCAAAAGTAAGAAGAAAGGAAACCACTTAAAGCGTATTGCACATTGCACATTATAAAAGATGATTCTCAAGTGAATGGACCGATTTCAAGAAACCACCTTCCTCAAGGACTAGATGCGGAGCATCTAGTTAATACAACTAAAGTTTGATTGGGCCAACCGAATGGATTTTTCAGTGTACAATTTTATGCTCACTGTCAAAAGCAAATATATATTTCAAATAAGCAAACAAATCTAATTCTTTCAATAAAATGCTTTGTTCTTCTGTGTGTTATTTCTATTTGAGTCAATAAAATTTATTGTTTGAAGTAAATATTCCATTTAATCAATTTTACAAAATCTTATTTGAGCTAAACATATATACATCTCATTATTTCAATGAAATAATCAGTTATTTTAAGTATTACATACATTTGACCCAATAAATTTTTTATTCCAGCAAAATATTTTATTTCTTTAATTCTATTAAAGATATTGTTAAAACAAACAAATTTTATTAACAAAATTATTTGCTTCGGCGAACAATATATTTGTTTGCCCATATTGAAATAAAGATTGTAGTTAATAACACTAAAGTTTGATTGGGTCAACAGAATGGGTTTTTCAGTGTACAATTACATACGTTATTGTCAACAGCAAATATATATTTCAAATAAGCAAACAAATCTAATTCTTTCAATAAAATGTTTTGTTCTTCTGTGTGTTATTTCTATTTGAGTCAATAAAATGTATTGTTTGAAGTAAATATTCCATTTGATCAATTTTACAAAATCTTATTTGAACCAAACATATATACATCCCATTATTTCAATGAAATAATCGGTTATTTTAAGTATTACATACATTTGACCCAATAATTTTTTTTATTTGAGCAAAATATTTTATTTCTTTAATTCTATTAAAGATATTGTTAAAACTAACAAATTTTATCAACAAAGTTATTTGCTTCGCCCAACAATATATTTGTTTGCACATATTTAAATAAAGATTATAGTTAATAACACTAAAGTTTGATTGAGTCAACAGAATGGGTTTTTCAATGTACAACTTTTATGCTCACTGTCAGAAGCAAAATCGATAAATTTTCAAATCATTACTTTAATTTCTGTGAATCTTAAACAAACTGATAAATAAAAAAATGTTTTTTTTTTTATTATTTTACTGCAAATATTTTCACTTTTTACCCAAACCAAAATTAGTTTTTGGCAGTAATTAATTAATTGAACCATATCCATCTCGATTATCATCCAATATACTTCTGGATACTCTCGCCACCTATTCCCACAGTATTGACAAAACAAAATTGTTCAATAACAAGATAATATAAATACATGAAATCCTGACCAACTAAATATTTACTATAATTGCGCGTACCATTGTTTGCCTGATCAATTTGCATCCACCGACAATAGGATTCGGAATGAAGGAACTGCGTTTGATCCACATTAGGAAATATAAAAATACTCGCAACGTCATACGAATCATAGTTAGGATCACATTTTGAATGCGTGTTCGGTGTATCTGTAATAGTGACCAGATCTCTAACCTCGTCTTCTATTTGTTGGTATACGTTAAACGTCACATTGCCAAGGTGTATTTGGAAATTTATTTACGGAATAATCAGTCTCGTAAGTGTACTAACAGATAGGTCCAATAACGTGGACGTAATCGATCGAAAATTGTGTTTTGCGGTGAAAAACAGTTAGTCAGTGTACGTGCGAAAATGCACATGGCATATAGAGGAGGATATTGTATTTGTTGAGAATTAATTTTTTCCTTGTTTCGTAAATAAGAATGTGTGCTTGTTCGTTAAAGTATTGTGTCATATTTGAGGTTTTAATTTTTCTCGCTAATAGTATTTCCAATAAATAAATAGATACGGTTTTGTCGGTTGCAAGATTTGATACGAAATGCGTTTATAAATGTATGGTGGAATTCTATGCATATCTGTAGGATTGTGGCCATGCGTTGTGGGGTATATACACTGTAAAAAAAGTTGCAGTAAAA
This sequence comes from Protaetia brevitarsis, assembly GCA_004143645.1. Lineage (NCBI taxonomy): Eukaryota > Metazoa > Arthropoda > Insecta > Coleoptera > Scarabaeidae > Protaetia > Protaetia brevitarsis. Next base: position 55,280 of record RXPK01001263.1, on the reverse strand, counting down.
TTACATGTAAAATCGTTGGTAACAAAGTTGCCTACAATTTTACAGGTAAATTTGCTTCATAAGGTAAAATTTCTACCATCTAGTAAATTTCACATGCTGACGTGTTTTTCAAAGATTCTACTGTAAAATTCGTATGTAATATTTATATGAACTCTATATTTACCGAACACTGAAGTAATTTTTCATATGTATTTTATAAAGAGAGCAAGCAACTTACCTAATTCTTTTATAGCACCTAATAGGTCATACTGAATCGCTCATCCAGGGATCAGAATGAACACGCTTACGCGAAACTACGATTGTGTGTCACGTACATGATACATTGAGCCAATAATAAGTTCGACAAAACGAATAGAAATTACCTACGCGCACAGATAAATAATCCAATAACCAATCACATTGCGGCGTATGAATTTCGTATTTTCCATGATATCTATAGTTTTTACCCGAAAATTCAAGTAAAAACAAATAAATATAAAAGATCCTCATATTTTTACAGCAAAATTAATAGTTCACTAGTAAAATTACTTTTAAAGTGCACTAAATACCCCAAAAAAATGTCAATTTTACACTTTTAAGTAAATTTTGATAGTAAACACAAAATTGTACATGTTTTTTCCTGTATTTTCCTTTTGAATTTTGTTACATTTAAACTTACATGAAAAGCTATAAATTTACCGAAATTTCTTTTCATGTTAAATATCCTAGAAAAAACATGTAAAACAAAATTTACATGATTTATTGTGGTAAATTCACAACGTTATTACATGTACTATTCCTGATTTATCATGGCAACATTACTGCAATTTTTTACAGTGTAGTCCCGGATAGCGGGCCAAGCATTAAAACCATCAACCGCCTTCTTTAACATCCGGCTACAGATATTTAAAGGATACTAGTACCTATCGTCAAGTGTGTATGGGTTATAGCCTTTCTTGCATTTAAGTGTAAAACTGAGCAAAGTGTGCCATGCAAGTATTTATCAAAAAAAGGTGATAAATTTAATAGCGTTTAGATTTTGTTATTTTAGGAACGGAAATATTTAAATTCTCGACATCGGTTGAAGCAACAATGTATAAGCCATTCTCAGAGGGAAAAAGTTTTGATATCTGCTCCGTAGGGCATGACATTAAAAAAGCGACCTACTGTACATAAGTCCAGACTTTTTGTTAACCCTGTATTTAGCTCCAACATTATAAGCTATCAAATTTTATTAATTATAGATAATATCACTTCATGCAAATTAACTTAGATCATACGATTTTTGTCAACATAGATCAAAGATAGGCAAGCGTTCGTAAATAATCCATGAGTAACGAAATTGACATATTTACAATAGCTCTCTTGATTTATCTTATCTTTATTGGTAAAAGTCAGTGGGTAAATAAAAGTGTGCCGTGATCCCTGCTTAAACGTATGTTAAGGAAAAAAAAAAAACGTAAAAATCAATATTAAATATTTAAGGACACATAAAACAATATTTCTTTTTTTTTTTTTAATATTTCCGTAAACTTAACAAAGCAGTTAATTAGCGTTATCTACATATATGTTTTGTAAAGTGGGCTGTATTGCACCTATTTTTTTTTTAAAAATATCTTTATTCCCGATATACTTCAACAAAGAGTTTCACCCTGCTTCGAGTCTTATACCTCGAACAAGGAGCGATGTGGAAATTTCCACTATTTCGCCCATAGCCCGTATGATGTTCGTGGTTTCGTTGTGAGACAGCGAGCCTGCACGGTACGACAGCGGTGGATTATACCGAGCAGAACCTTCCTTTTTTCCGCTAATATTGGCGTAACCGCGGCGAACAGTGGCACGGCAACAGTTCGCATGAGTCATCCAGTCCGAATCGTTAGAAAGTTGCTCAATTTTAACGTTGAATGATCCTCCGTTTGTTAGGCAGTTGCGGTTTCCTACATTAGGTAGTAGTATAGTATATAAGTACCTAGTTATTTTTTTTTCTTGTTGCATGGCCGTTTCAGTAGTATTAGTCATAATAATATATCATATTAGAGTTTCTAAAGGAATAAATTTATTTTATACGTCTAGAGAATCTCATTAAATCTGAACCAATTGTGCTGAAGATGACATAAGCACATATAGTAGATATAGATATACCATGTGATTCAAAATGATTGTCGTAATAAAAAAACTGTTTTCCGGAAAAATTTATCTATACTTATTACCAATTTAATGAGCGAAGTTAGCTACATACAAATTTCATACATTAAATGAATTTTCTTGACATTTAGCGAAATTGGCGTACGTGTTGTAGTATCTTTCGACTATTTATCTTATAATTTTTTTTCAAATCGTTTATATTTACATCTAATATCACCAACAATAGTATTTCTGAATACTGTAAGAAAATAAGGGAATTTATCTGTGGTAATTAGCACAACAAACAGGTAAAAAATCAATATTAACGTTAAGTGAAATAGTTTATTACATTTTATAATTTTATAGGCTTATCATACACTTCAACGCAATGAGCTGTCAAAAGAAAGTTACATTTTCATCCCTATAAAGTTTCTACGGTACAGGAATTATTACCATTTGATCACGATAGGCGATTGGAATATTGTCATTGGTTTAATAACAATTAAAGGGACGATGACTTGCTAAACAAATTATTTTTCTCGGATGAAGCCTGGTTTTATCTAACAGACTATATCAATTTACAAAACTATCGTATCTGGTCTGCAGAAAATCCACACGAATTTCGAGAAACGCAATTGCATCTCATAAAAGTTGGAGTTTGGTTAGCTATGTCCAGGCAACGAATAATAAGGCCAATTTTCTCCGAGGAAACTGTAACAGCCCAACGTTACCAACAGATGTTGGAATTGTTTATTGCGGAGTTACAAGAAAATGAGCTTGAAGCAGGTTATTTTCAGCACGATAATGCTCCAGCACATACTGTTCGACAAACCTGCCAATATCTTCAAACAGTTTTTTGCTGACAGGTTCGTTAGAGCACAAAGATGGCCACCAAGATCGCCTGATCTAACCCCATTAGATTACCTCATGTTCGGCTATCTAAAAAATAGGATCTATAGAAACCGCGTGCATACCATAGAAGAACTGAGAGATGCAGTTTTGTCATTTAATAATTATACTAATTATATGTTATAATTTAAAGTAATAAATAAATTTAGTTAAACACCAGTTAGTACTGAATTGTAAAATCATAATTTAGTAAAGTTAAATTACATTTCATTTTTATAAGCAGAAACACCAATCCATAGTCGTTTATATAATGCCAGTTCAAATATAGGTTACGTTTTGCTTATTTATGACAGATCCGTTTACTTTCTTATGTTCCAACACTGACTTAGTTCAAACCTTCATTGCAAACACGCGGCATATACCTACACCCTGTTACTATCTATACACCCTAAAAAAAAATGTGGTAAAATTACCCCAAAAATAGATGGCAACTGGGCTACCGCCTATTTTTGGGGTAAATTTACACCTATAGGGGATTTTTCACATACTGGTGGAATATTCCTTGAAGGTGTGGTAATTTTCCCTGGTAAATTTACACCTCTAAAGTAATATTCCCTAATGGAATGGAATAATTTCAGGTAGATTCCACCAGTATGTGAAAAATCCCCTATAGGTGTAAATTTACCCCAAAATTAGGCGGTATCGCAGTTCCATCTATTTTGGGGTAATTTTACCACATTTTTTTTAATAGTATAGATTAGAGTAACAACAAAGAAATTAGAAATAATTGATTATTAGGTTGTTTTATCATCCAGAAATATTAAGTTTCAGTTATCTAATAACATGTTTATGTCATTTAGAACTTAATGCAGATTCTCCACTTACATATTCAAATATACTATTTATAATATTGAGATTAATTTTAATAATTTCTGAAAGATATATTAATTAGTTGGATTACAGAGAGTTTACAATAATTTCAATAAATTTTTAAATGCAATAAGCAATGTTTTAAAGATTAAACATTTTGGGAGAAAGGTCGATAAGAAAAGCCAATAGTTACTAAGAATTGGTTGTATTCATAATACAAAGATCTAGTTGAATTACCATAAAATAAATTTTGAGTAACAAATACATTAAAAATCTTATCAATTTGAGTTTGTATTTGAGCTTTTTTATTTTTGTTGCCCTGTTCAGGGTATATTTTTAAAAAAAATAACTCTGCAGAACTTCTAATGTGTTAGAAGCCTCTTTTGCGTACTGCAAAAGAAAATTAAAATATGCGGCCATCATTTGTTATAATGCAGAACGAAATGAATCTGTTGGGTCTAATAACTGTCTTTTTACCATTAAAGAATGCGACTTCACATTTCCTAGAAAAGAAAATAAAATGTAAGAAACATATGAAAAATAATAATTTTATTAATACCTTCTTCCAAGCATATTATCAACGGTGTATTCACCTCAATTTCTTCAAGTTTAGATTTATCCTGAAAATTTTTAATAATTTAGCATTAAAAATATATTGTATGTTGATAATAGCGCTGCGAATCGAAGCCTCTTTATGTGAAACCGGGGTTTGATGCAGTGATTAATCGTCTTTAAAATTGTAACCGGTAAAACCAGTTTTCAAAATCAAAACCGGTTTTTAAAAGCAGATTATTGCGCCTTAAATAGGTTTTTCGAATTTAAAATACATAGCACTTTTAAAAAAATAATACTTATTGTTTTTAGTTTGAAACTGGTTTTGAAAATCGATTTTAAAAACTGAATTTTAAGAACCGATTTGTACTAAAAATCGATTAACCGGTTTTTGATATCTGGCGATTCCCGCAATACTAGTATATGCAAAACTAATGTTGTGATTAACTATTGAACTCAAATTTGCCGTCTTGCACATTTGCATGTATAAGTGCTTAATACCTACTTTACTTTTGTCATTAAATCCTAGAGTAAAACCAAAATAGTCCCAGGAATCAGCGCTTAAAGTTTTTCGCATATATAGAGAATCACCCTGTATATAAAGTAAAAATATTTTCTTAAATATTTTTTTACACATCTTAATATAGTACTCTCCATCCACATACTACGAATTAAATCTTCATTAATTACCACATGTAGATTTTTTTCAATTATAAGAGGCAAAGGATAACATTAGAATATTAAGAGGTGATCAAGTTATCGTGAATGCAGCTGAACAGCGTATACAATCAAATGCAATCGCATAACAATATATACAGTATCTCATTAGAATAAAGAAATAAAAAAAAAATCACAATTTTGTGAACACCCTGTATAATTATTTAGGTCAGATCTTAGAGAACACTACTCGATCCCAAATAGAGTGATTATAACCGATTTCTGAAATTCGATGAAATAAGCACAACATATGTCGTTGCGTACTTATTGTAACACCCTGTATATAAATATGTAGCTATATCAATCGAAAGGGCTACATAAACGCTGCAAATCCCCCATTGCAAACTTTTTTCTATCCCTCACCGTTTAAAACTTATTTGGATAAACGAAATTTGGGGCGGAATTCAAAGTCAAATTGCACCCCGTAAAGTTGAATTTTCGCAGCAACAGAAAGTGTCTTTGAGTAACATCCCATGGGGTCTACAAACTATTGAAGTTTTATTAGAATTCCCTTGTATGTGTATATGCCCTGTATTATTAGTCGGTATTTTTTTATACAAAATAACATGGAACTTTTAACGGACATTATCAATGACAAAATCCATTAAATACAAGAGAGAAATATTTATCATTATTATTATTCTTATTTTTTTGCTCATTCAAAACCCATTTAGAAAGTATGCGTTTAATATCTCTCCAATCTTCCTCGAATTATATTAAATCTGTTTGTCCTAAGCGAACGCCAAAATATTTTCCAACCAGCGGAATATTTTATGCTTTCGTTCGCCAGATAATGAATAAACGATGTCGTTCGTTACATGCCGGTAAATTTACAGAAATCCACAACTAATTGTAAGTAGGTATAAGTGAATGTATAATAACACCTCATTTTATGCAGGTATCACTTATCAATTTCGACGAGCGAGTTTATATCGGCCCCAGAAAATTACTCATATTCGTGATAGATAGACTGTCACAGTGAGCACACGTTCAAGGACACGTGAAACGGTTTATACAATAAACAGAGTCGCCTGTGCGTCTAGCAACAAGATCGCAGTTAAATCTGAGCGTATATGATTGCATACCGGCTAACCTCACGTTAAATATATAATTTCATGTGTGCAATTATCTCGTTCTGTGTGTGTGTGTATCAGACTTGGTAATCGTGCACGCCTTGCAAATACATACACTAGGCTCTATAAGAGTATCAAAGCATCAGCCTAATATCCACTTAATTATAGAACTCTGTAATATTAATCAACATTGTTGTATAAGTTGTATCATTTCTACAAGGCTACACCCTTTGCTCAGCATAGATTTAGTTATTTTTATTTAAGTAGCGTATTCCTGAGCATTTACATCAGCTTAGAAATACAGTTTCTATTTTACATAATTTTGAAGTAGCGGCAGATTGCGATCTCAATGTTCATTCGTCACAAATAATATCAATTTATTGATATTGATTGAGTTCATATTTTTTTATTCGTATTTGAAAAGGAGTACCTACCGAACTTCGTTAAGGAATAAAATTAGATGTATGGGTAATGCGGTCTATTTAATAAAAACTACACTCTAAAAAATGTTGGTAAATTTACCTCACTGGTATGTGAAAAAACGTATGAAATATAAGGTAAAATTACAGCAAAGAGAAGGTAAACATCAGATTACCAAAAATGTAATTGTGCCTGGTAAACCGACTTTGATGGAAAAATACTTCAATAAATGAAGTAATTTTCCCCCACTTGGGGAAATTTGCTTAGGAGCAAGGAAAAATAACATATTTCGTGGAATATTACCCCTTATCTTGGTAAAAATACAATATGGACAATACAAGGGACATGAAATTCTGATTATATATATTATATATATGCACCTGTTGTTTGATTGGAACACAAAATGTTTTTTTTTTAACATTGCATTACATTGTGCCGCTTGATCAAAAATTAAACCCGTTACGAGAATGCATTACATAGCCGTCGACTATACAACGCGCAAGCGTTTGGGCACGCAGTTTGAATACAAGTGCGCATCTACACTGATGGCTTCAACGCATAAATCTAAATGGTGTGTTTTTCAATTTGTCTTGCAAATAAGATTGAGGTAAGTTCATTTTACATTAATTATGTATTGAGATGATTACCATGTACTTAGCTATGACAGCACACATAAATAATAGACATACACCTGCGTATGGATATCTAATATGATATACTGGGAACTTAACCTCAATAGCATTTGGCGGTATTGTTGCTACAAGATATGATACATTTATTTAAAGTTTTCAACATGCAACTGACACGCAGGAAACTACCGTATCAAACTTTTCAATTTAAACCAACAGAAAGTCTTCGTTTTGAAGGAGTAATTCTTTTTTTTTTCTCTTTCATTAAACATTTGGAAATATAAAACGACTAGTGTCTTGCCGTTATTGGAGGCTATGTTTTCGTTGTTAAGTGATGATACAAGTAAAGTAAGGAAGAGACTATTTTGGTTTTACTCTAGGATGTAATGACAAAAGTAAAGTAGGTATTAAGCACTTATGTATACATGCAAATGTGCAAGACCGCAGGACGGCAAATTTGAGTTCAATAGTTAATCACAACATTATTTATGTATACACTAGTATTGCGGGAATCGCCAGATATTAAAAACCGGTTAATCGATTTTTAGTAAAAATCGGTTTTTAAAATTCAGTTTTTAAAATCGATTTCAAAACCAGTTTCAAACTAAAAACAATACGTATTACTTTTTTTAAAGTGTCTGCACCCGTTGAATGTGATATGGATACAACAGTTGATCTTTCAATATTCTCCAAACTGTGGCCTGACTAATGTTTAAGCAAACGCAATTTTTCTGGTGCTTGTAGTAGGATGTTCCTCAATTTCATTTAGTACCATTTCTTCAACTTGTGGAGTTCTCACTGTAGATGGGTGCCCGTTATCAGTCGTCCGTTTTTTTTAAATTTCCCGTTTCACTAAGACGTTGGTGAAGACGGACAAATATTGAATGATGCGGGATGATACGGTTCGGGTATCGTTCTTCATAAAGACGTCTAACAGCACGCGAATTTCCATTGGCAAGACCGTAAACGAAATGCATATCACACATCTCAGCATTCGTGTAATTCATTTTAGAAAACAGAAACTGACAATAAACTGAATGAATACTCTGACAACTATTAACAAATATTGAAATGACAAATAAACAATTCCCTCTCAGCACAATAGCTTTTGAAGAACCAACTCTGATATTATATCGTGTTAGTCATAGTTCATAATTAATTAATTAAACATTCAATAACTTTAAAACCAAATCGTTTTGGACATATACTCATATGAACTTTTATGATCAAAGTAACCTCAGGAATCAGCTTTTAAACTTTGTCGCATATATTGAGAACCACCTTATACAAAAACCTCTCACGAAAAATATTTGTCAAATATATTTTTAAAAATATCTCTGGCATATTTGTGGCTGTTAGGGGTGGCATACAAACTATCAAAATGATTGGCGGGTGCTTACATTGTGATCAAAGATTTAAAAAAACATGACCTACTCTAATCAGGAAAGTATTTGAAAGCGTACTTTTCTAATGGAAAATAAAATATTTGTTTAAAAATATATGCGAAAATTATATTTAAGTGCTGCATGAAGCTATGAAAATGTCAAAAATGTCGAAGTAAAACTAGCCTTTTTAATAATAATAATAATAATAATAATAAAGTTTATTGCTAAAGTAGATATGTATACAAAGCAAAAGTCATAAACTAATAATTAAACTATTTAAATTAATTAACGAAATCGGCAATGGTGTAAGGTTCGAGGTCGCACAGAATTGTAAATATTTTCTTTTTAAATAAGGCGAAAGACCTAATTGATTTAATTTCCACTGGCAACTTGTTATAACATTTAAGTCCATTATACACTAAATTATTCTGTGTAAGCGAAAGCCGGTGTCTGGGGTAACAATAATTATTCTTATTCCTAGTTAAGTGCTTATGTGAGAAAGTGTTTTCTTCAAACAAATTTTTATTCTTAAATAAGAAAAGTAGAAGCTCATAAATGTATATAGCTGGGATAGTCAATATTCGTTTCGCTTTAAAAATCCCTCTACAAGATTGATTAAAAGGCAAACCGTATAAGACTCGTAATAATTTCTTCTGCGAAATGAAAACACGTTTTAGCTCACTGCTTCCCCCATAACAATGATAGCATATTTCATAATCGAGTAGCAGCTGCCGAAGTAAGTCACACGCAAAGTATCCTCATCAACTAAATTACGCAGTCTGCGAAAAGCAAAAGAAAGTTGACTAACTCGTCTCACTACTGAATCTATGTGGGTTTTCCACTTAAGATGCTCATCGATTTTAACTCCTAGCAATAGAACATTATTCTTAACATTGTATTCTTCCCCATTAAAAATCAGAGAAGATGGGTAAATTTGACCCCGAGTCTTAAATAATATCACATTAGTTTTGCTCTGATTCATAATTAAATTATTATTTTTCAACCATATATTTAAATTAATTAAAAAGAACTACCGATCTCAATGACTTCCTCAATAGAATCCCCTTCCACAAGAAAGGTTGTATCATCTGCATAGTTAATTTTAGATATCTTATGATCAGACCAGGGACATCCAACAGCATATATGTCATTAAAATATAACAAGAAAAGTAGGGGACCAAGAATACTCCCTTGAGGAACTCCGCTATTTACGGTAAGTACATTTGAAGTAGCAGTTACATATTTTGTACGAACACGAGTTACCTGCTTTCTGTTCGAAAGATACGAAGCAAACCATGAAAGGGCAGTACCTCTAATACCGTAGCAATTCAATTTATACAGGAGCCTTTGATGATCTATGCTGTCAAACGCCCTTGATAGATCTAAGAAAAGACCACAAGGGATCTTTTTACTTCAAGTGCAGCCTAGTACACGCTCGGTGTAGTCACAAATAGGGCCGTTTCAATACTTTTTCCTTTTAAGAAACCATGCTGATTTTTGCTTATAATATCAAAAACCGAAATGAAGTGATATAACCGATTATATACGACTTTTTCAAATATTTTTGAAAAGCTTGTGAGAAGACTCACCGGTCTGTAATTACTAAGGTCGTTAGGACAACCTTTCTTGTGGATCGGGACAACAAGTGCATATTTTAAAGATTCAGGGAAGCAGCCAGTGAGAAATGAGTCATTTATTATATGACAAACCGGTTTTAAAAAAGTGTCATACATTTTTTTAAGAAATACATAGGAATCTCATCTATGCCAGAGGAACTTGAACTTTTCAGGGAGTGTATTACAAGTTTCAATTCATTACAGTTACAGGATGGAAATATATACTGTGTGGATTATTGACTATGGGAATGTTATCTATACCAACAGAGTTATGATTAGTGTCACCGATAAATAAGTCGTTAAATTTGTTTGAAAGTGAATTCAAATCCTCGGACATAGGTATCACACTGCGATTTGTTTTACCCATATGACTATTAACAACGCGCCACATATCTTTACTTTTGTTTGTTGAATTCAAGAGTATTTGGGTGTATGAATCACGTATATTTGCTGCTAGCAAGGAGTTATATAGTTTTTTATAATAGTTATATATAGGTTTGTAGTCATCATTAAATGTAGCTAGAGTTTGTAAAGCTGATACACTGTTTTTAAAATCCATTAGGTCTTCAGGGATCCTATGTGGTTGTCGATGGCGTAGAGTCTTAATAGATGGGAAAGAAAGCGTTGACGTATCTCGAGAATATATTTAGAAAAACAGAATATTTTTCGTTTGTAGTGTAGCGATCTCTATAAACATCTTCCCAGTTTTCGAAACTACTGATATTCACATCACTGAAATTTCGCGTCGCAGTAGGAGAACAATCGCAATGACGGTTGCCCTTTTGCGATACGTTAATATGAGCAACTATAGCTTTATGATCTGAAAAATTAGTCAAAATCGTTTTCAGAATTGAGCAGCTCGATAACACTTTTATCGCCATCAAAAATAAAAATATTGTCTAAACAGGTACTAGCAGTCTTGGAGATGCGCGTAGGTTCGCTGAACACTATTTCTGCACCGTATGAATATAAAATGTTTGTTAATTGAAGGCAATTTCCACTATCAGCAAGAAAGTCAACATTAAAGTCTCCGCCCACAATGATAGGATGGCCGCTTTCGGAAATAGATGATAGTAGAGCTTCCAACCCATCACAAAACTCGTTAAAGCTGCTGGTAGGGGATCTATAAACACAAATCGCTATATAGTGAGTGCCACCAACTTCAAAATCCATACCACAACATTCAAATGTAAGCTCGATCGCCATGTTATTAATCGCCTCATTAGGTATTCCTACAATATCATTGTGAATATATATTGCCGAACCGCCATGTTTGAAGGTTTTACGACAGTAAGAAGATCCAAGAGTAAATCCTGGTATGTGCATATACTTAATTGTATCGTGTTGGAGCCAATGCTCGGTTATTAGTATAAGTTTGCAATTATGTAGAATGCTGAGTTCTGCGCATAATCCATTAATTGAAGTTGACAGGCATTGAACATTTTGGCAATATAGTGAAATGCTGTTATTCATTTGTTGAGCGCTAGTTGGGTTTCGGATACAGGTATTATTGGTAATATTACGATTGACAAATGTGCAAAAATTCCCTTCAATGGTGTCATATATCATATTGATAGTGTTAATTAAATGCACAACAGCTAATCTAAACTAAAATCTCTCCATTCTTTATCAGCTCTAGGGGAAAAACTAATCATTTGTTTCGCCTGATAACATCTAAGCAACGGTAATCCTTTAGGTGCATCATAATACTAGGTACAATTTCGTCTTAAGCAGTCAATTGTAATGTACGTATATTGACGATCTAGTGGTATTTATTTCGTTAGCTTTGAAAGAGTCGAAAAGATGTCGAGTGATGTGATCAAAATTGGTAAGTACATTATGCGGTGCATAGTTTGTTCTTTGAAAATCTCTCCTTTAAAGGTGTAAATTGAAATAACGTGTTAACATTAGGTAGTTTATAGAAAATGAAAGATTTTTGGCATACTTAACCTAATTCTTTTACAAAATTGGTAAAAAGTAGAATAAATATATTGATTTTGATATAACCTCAAAAATATAAAAAAGTGTTCTTTAAAAAAAAAAAAATGCGCCACAAGGTTCTATGCTAGTTTCAACTCATACCTTGGATTACGACCATAATTAGGCCACTAGGTACGTCCATTTACTCCGCACTGATCAGCATAGGACTACATGTTTCGAGAAGTCACCAACTTATGCGGGTCAGGCCATTTACAACAAGCTACCATCTGAAATAAAAAATGCCCGTAATTCTATTCAATTTAATAAACTCTTAAAAACTTACCTGATGCGAAAGTGTTATTATTCAGTTGGCGACTATCTTATACCATAAATCTATGACTCACACTTTAAACTTTAGGCATTTTTTTTTTTTCTTATATACACATTTTTTTCTGTTAACTGTTGATTAGTTCACATGTTTATTGTTTGTTTATATAAGTTTCTTCGTATTGTCACTGCACTTTATTAATTTTTATATTATTTGTTGCTGATATCTTTTTGACGATTTATATACACTGATGTACTGTGTCTGACATGAATATACATTATTATTATTAATTATTATATTATTATTATTCTTTCGCAATATATTTGTCTTTTTCAATAAATTGTCGAAACGCCTTCCTACATGTAATCAGTTCGTTTTCATTGAGCCAATACTTCACAAACCATAATACATTAGAAGATGACTATAAACATGGAGAATATAAAAAATAAGATAATAATTTTCTTTTATGTGTTTTTATGTATTCTGAAACGAATAGCACTGTATCTAGAATAAGAATTAATCCAACATTAAATTTCGACATTTTGTCCTTTATACGAAAGTACAAATATTTTCTTCAAATTATCGATTATTGTCTCCGATATTATACCTAACGCAAACAGAAATATAATATATGAGTTTCAACAACCCTTGGTTTAAAAGTTAATTTCGTTGGCTAAGGCTTTACTAAAACCACTATGTACGGCTTTAGATTATTTTTGATAAAGGAGAAAAGTGCACAAAAAAAATAGCAACTAAATTGTTATATGATTGAACGATTCACGTATACACAGAATGTGTTTCCAAATTGCGAAATCGTGGTAAATCCCGAAAAGATAATACAAAAAATGTAAGTAGGTACAGACGAAAATAAGATGTAATTTAAAAATACCACAGGTTCTAAGGTTTTATGGATTATCTTAAGCCTGTTTTGTGTTAAGATAATTAGATAGTAAGCTATCTATATAGAAATAGTTGTAGAAAATAAGGTTTCTTTGTTCCTCAAATTAATTTGTATCAATGTAATTCCAAATTTTTTTTTTTTTTGTTTTTATTTGAAGGAATATCATTCCTCTGGATTGTAACCAAGGGAGTGTACTATCTTCTGATGCATACAAAAGTAAAAAAGATAAATTAAAATACACACACGTTAATTTTTTATATAACGAATCACTCCACTTAAAATTATTACGGAACAAATTATAACAACTTTACTAAAAACTTTACTTATTTTGGTAACCGCTAAGGTTGTCATTCCTCTGGATGGTTATGTTTAGCTTAGGAAACCGAATAAAGATGACGCCAAAAACACCGTCTCACTACACAAAATATCCTTTTTTTAACCAAACGGTGAAATAAGCGTCACTGAGGGAAAGAAATGCATTGATTTAACCAAAATACGCATAACCAACCAAAAAAATTGCATTAAATACGGCCCACCGAAATTTATTGTTAGATTAAAATTTACGATTTGTTGAAATATATTTGTTAACTTAAAAATAATAGACTCGTTGATTCAACTGAACCCTCAATTTCAATTTAAACAAGTTTAATCGTTAATGCAACACTTCAGTTTAGTTGATGTAACACTGGTTTTGATTTGTCAATACAGCTCTAAGTATGTTAGAACAAAAAAAAATGTTTTGTTTAACGAGCATTGCTGCTTAGCGTAACTTCGAAATTGTGTTGAAACTACAAAAATAAATTCTTGCTTCAATGCATCTTTATGGTTACATTAGCAAATAAAACGTGTTGAGTGCACAAAATTAAGAGTGTCAATACAAACATTTTTTTTGGTTGATTTGAAGCAAAAAAATTGTTCATTCAAATAATCTCATTTTGGATCTTTTGGAAATTTTATTAATTACAAATTGGGGTTTGAAAACAAAATATGACTAACTTAGGTTCATATATTTATTAATAACTTCACAACAGTTATAAAATACCAAATATGTAAGTACACTTTACAATAATAGTAGGTATATAAAAGTAACGCCTAAAAATATTTATTTACAAATACATTTGAATACACTTCCGACCATCTGACAACGTATGTAACATAAATGAATTGCAATAAATGAGTTCCTTCATATAAATACAACGTGTTTCATCAATTTGTGTTATAATAAATGCCTGAAAATGATCATTATATTCTAATGTTTCGTACACTTGCATTACAAAAAAAATATCTTTATCATTTGGAGTCAAAATTTCTTGAATACAGCCAAAAAACGGGACAAAAATTATTAAATTCAAAGGATATAAACAAACCCGATTTGAAAGAAACGCCATATCTCTTAACCCAGGACAAGAAGTAAATACGGTCTGGCACACTTTCTGGCATCAAGTAGCTTGCTATTGCTCCACTATATTTGATTTCATTAAATTGTTTGAAAGAGATATACTACTCTAAAGCGAAATTTTCTTCAAATCCTGTTTTAGACAAAATTCTATAATTAAAATTAAGTTGATGTTTTAATGCCAGGGTATAAGGAATGTTTATTCTAGAAGAAACAGGTTTACTACCTAATTTGAATACGCGATGTTTTCCTTCATATCGTATACAGGAAATATTCGCAAGAGGTCCTACAACCGTCATGATTCGAGGGTAGTGAACTAAAAAATGATACTTCGGTTTGAGGTTTCCAAAAAGCTTAAGATACAATGTATTATGCTCTGCAATTAATACTTTTAGCAATTCGGCGTCCTTTAAAGTAATTGATGCCTGTCCAACAAGTTCACAAATTTGTCGCAGAGATTTACATAATTCCCAAACTGGGTCATTCATCGGTATAAATTCTCCAACCAACACCCCAAAAACTCGTAAAAGCGCCTTCATTTCAGCGGCTGAAAGCACAATACACTTATTACATATACAGATATATTTGAAATCTCTGGCGGTTTATTTTCATCGTTAAAACTATAATATTTTAATTTGGAATTAAAGTGACGCAAAGTAAATAATTTCCGTTCGTTTATGTAATAATGCAAAATACATCCCATATCATACCTATGAAAATGTATTCTACAACCTAATAAACACGATATATTCTCGATCTTAATATATCCGTTCAAACATAAAGTATACCGTTGCATTATGTTGTGCTAATAGCTAATATGGCGTTCGTTTGCCAAAACATCTATAAGAATCAAAATGTGCTTACCTGCAAACACTGAGGTTAGATATTCAAATCCTCACTGAATTAACAATTCTTTTACTCGTTCGTCCCCCATGGCTAGTAATTAGAACTCACAATATATCACGATATCACGAGCCACGAACGAAGACAATTTGATATCTAATGGTTTCCAACAGCAAGCAACCGATCAAATCACGCCACAACATTGATCAAATGAGTATCTGACGGTATAGGTAATATACCTATGTACATTAATATAGGTACATTCCATAATATACAAATACTGACTTATTAAATCGTATTACAAGCTAAAGTAGAAATAATATACATTGTAATTATGATATTGTTTTCTAGAAAAGGACTTTCTAATAATTACTATACATAAAACGTATAACGTAGTACCTATATACCCATACTTTTAAGATCTACATATGTAGATGCGCAAAGCGCAAAACATCTTTTTTTGGTTAAGTTAACCATTTTTTAGTTTCAATATTATGCTATGAATGTTTTCCGTCAACTACTAAGATTTTTTTGTTTTAACATCACCATTTCGGTCCATCCAAACAAAAACCTTACCTTCAACCATCTAAGTTTCTTCAGTCAACAGATTTTTTTAACAGAAATAAATAGTTGCGCAAATGACTCATTTTAGTTGGATTAAATACAAAATTCGTTGCATTAACACCTTTTGTGTTAACATAGTAGTTATTGTTAGGTTAACGCATTTCTTTCTCTCAGTGATGTATAAAGTTAAGAGCTTTTGTCGTATGCTCAGTTTTCTTAAAGCCTGTATGACACGATCAAACTACCTAAATTTTTGGTGTCAAAGTGGTTCAAATTCACTTCAAATTCGTCGTGTAAATGGCAACTTTGATAGATTTTGATGACGTCACATCAAATTTTACTTTGACATAAATTTTTTTTGCTGTCAAAGTTAAACTTTGTAATGTAACTTTGGTAACAAAGTTTGGACATTTTTTAAAAAACTTTGATACACTTTGATCGTGTCATACAGGCTTAAGAAGAATTCGCAGTTATTGTTGTGTTATAAGCAGTAAAATCATTCCACTGGTAAGCACAAAATGCTTTTATTTTCTAGGAAATATTTGTAAATGTTATTAGAAACGTGAAACCTGAGAAATACTAGTTATCCAAATAGAGAAACTCTTGGTGATATCAATATTTGGTTGATTTAAATATATCGGTTTTTCAGTGTAGAGAATAAAAAAAAAAATAATGAAAATGTACTAATATAAATCATCCTTTGAAAAACTTAAATACTATTAAATGCATCAAACTGCAAATAACGGAAGCATACTGTCACACTCACACAATAAATATTGTATGATTCATAATTACCATGCAACAATGGCAACACATAATCATACATTTTAATATAGGTAACATATTTTTGTATAATCCATTATTATCTCGTAATAGCTTTCCAGAATACGGATTAATTAATAAAAAATTATATTAATTATATTAATTCCATGTTCGAAAACTTCGCATTTTACGAGAGGTATTAAATTGCACTTATTAAAAATTATGTCAAAAGCGATAATGCTAGGATATTGTAAATTAAATAATAGTTTTTTTTTTTATGAGGATTCAATTTAAAAGATTACAAATTTATAGTGAATCACAATTATATAACAATACAGGGTTGTCAATAAACTACGTGCCAAAAAAAAATTGCAACACCTTGTAGGAGCTGAGACGGAAAATTGAAATTTTGACAAGTTTCAATCATCAGTGGTAAATCATAACAATTGAAAAAAAAATCAACAATCAGCAAAAATTTATCAATAAAATGTCACATCACCACGATTGTAGATATTATTAGTCTTATTAGACTAGGGCTCACGTGTGTACAATTAGTAAGTAGGGTGGGTAGCGCGATAATTAGGTATGGGTTACTTTCGGCTAATGTAAAAAAGTGTTTAGGGATAAACCTGATAACGATTGACAGGAGTAGTCTACTAGTCCCTACTTTAAATAGGGGGTGGATTAGAAAATATATATTAGTAACACTACAACCTTTAGAGAACTGAGGGTTAGTTGTTGTATGAAGTGGTAGAGTTGATTATGGGTCAAGAGAATTGGGAGGGTTTAAATGATTCGCATTTTTTTTTTACGTGAAAGAAAAATCTCTAGATATATAATCAACTTTGTATCTAGCTATTACCAGACCCTAAGGTGGGTATCGCTGGGGGTGTGCTTTTAAATTATGGATCTGGGGTGCCACAGGGGTGGGCACTCGGCCCACTTTTTTTTAATTTGTTGTATGAGTGTGTGTGATTGTATGATTTGAAGCTTACGATTGATGCTACTACCATTGCTTCTGCTGATGACCTGTGGCGCTTGTAGTTGGAGGTAGGAACAAGGAGGTCTTTTACAAATGCAAAATTCTGAATTTAGATGCAAAGTAATTTGCTATATAATTTAATTGACGAACGGCATCCAGCTTCACATAGGATTGATTATCTAGCAATCTAGACAATATGCGTAATTCAAATTAGCTTCAAAAAAAAAAAGAAACGTTCTGAAATAAGTAATTAATTTGACAAGCACTCGATAGATAACCAAATTCAAAACCACAATATGCAAAATATTAATTAAATATTGAGTAATCAACGGTAGTAAAAGAAAAATTAGCCAGTTAATATAAAAATGGCAAAGAAAAAGGAGTCGAAATCAAACGAATTGTTCGAAGAAACACAAAGATGAAGTGGTTTCAACAGTGTCTATACAAGTTGGGTAATTCTGACCCTGTCAATGTGGCGATTTGTGTCGATACCAAGGTTCGAAAACCGAGCAGAGTGTAGGCGCGGGGATATTTTGTCGCAGTCCAAGAGTGATAACACACAACGATCTCTCAGGCTGGACTCTATGCCATTGGGATGTGTACGAGAAAGTTTGGATAAAAACTGCTCGCACATATCAATAACGACTGGTACATTCCCAGAATTGTGGAAATATGTATGTATGTATGTATGTATGTAATAGAAGGGTGGTGTTACACTGCGACCTAAAAGATCTATGGTGCCCCTATTCTTGCTGCTTTACAGCTGGCCTTCCAATCCTATTCCTTTTAAAAAGTGTAGGATGTCAGAGGGCCCCAGTCTAGGTAAGTCTCCCTCTTCGATTTCACATGCTCCCAAGTGCAATGCCCTCGGGTTGTACAGTGCTACGCAGTTTGAGAGGAGGTGGATGGATGTTTCATCCTGTTCCCCACAAAATCTGCATTCAGGATCTTTTTCCAATCCAAGCTTACTCAGGTGTCCTTTCAGTCTACAATGGCCTGAAAGTATTCCTGTTAATATGCGAACATTGTTCTTACTCAGGTTGATGCATTCTGTAAACCTCTTCTGGTTATAAGTTCCCAGAAGAATTTTACTTTGCCTCATTCCCTGGAGATTTTCCCAGTAACTGGATTTTCTCTGCTCCATTTCCATTTTTAGTTTCTTCAGTATTGTACTGCTACTTAACCCGCAAAGGGTTCAGGCCCTACGAAAGACATTCCAGCCCTTTTTTTGCGAGGTTATCCGTTATTTCGTTTCCTTCACTCCTGTGTGACCCGGACCCACAGGAGGGTTACTTTATTTCTTTGCCTAGCTCATTTAGTTTCCCTAGGCATTCCCAGATCATCTTGGAGCTGATTTCATATGAGTTCACCGCCTTGATGGCTGCTTGACTATCAGACACGATGATAATCTCCTGCTTTCGATAGTTCCTATCCATAATGAACTGAACACATCTTCCAATAGCGTGTATTTCCGCCTGAAATATACTTGGACATTTTCCCAAGCTTTCGAAATATGTAGTTCTAGGCCCATATATTCCTATTCCAGTTCCTTCTGCCGTTTTGGAGCCATCAGTGTACCATTTGATGGCATTTCTATTCAAGTTCAAGATGGTGTTATGATTGTGGAAATATACCGGGACGTGTCCTGTTCATAAAAATAGATCAGCAACTGGCTTTAAGAACTACCGTTCTGCTGCGATACTAAATAATTTTGCTAAGATTTTCGAATCAATCTGATATGCGAGTATCTATCAGCTATTAAAAACTACATTGCAATTGAACAAGACGGTTTTATGGAGAAGATGTCTACCGTCTCTAATCTGGCAATATCCACCCAGTACACACTTAACACCTTTGATGTTTGTGGACAAGTTGATGCTGTTTATACAGACATATCAAAAGTTGAAATCGTTCGTATTTAGTGGCTCCTTAACATCTCTATTCTAATCGTATCTGTCGAACCGATGGCAGTACGTCCTCTACAGTGGATATCAGTCACACCCATTCTATGCTAATTCAGGAGTACCTCAGGACTCCAACCTTGGCCCATTTCTATTCCTCCTATTCATTAATGGTTTGATTGGGGAGGTTCGGTGCGACTTGTTAATATTTATTATTCGCTTTATTTCTTCAGCGTGCGCTACACTTTATTGATTGGATTACGGACTAATGGTTTAGGAAGGAGAGGTTTCTCGGAATAACAAAATCCATCACCACTCGAGGGTTGTTTTAAAATAATTATATGCACTTTTGACATTTAACTTTGAGAATATTTTCAAATTGTTTCTAAATTCTAAATAAATGTTTTCCAAAACAGAAAATGTGCACTGAAAAAAAAAAAGAATAATCATAAATAAAAATACAATTATCGTAAGTAAAAAGTTCAGGTGGATAGGGAACAAAAGCACAGATTACTTAGCACTAGTAAAAAAAGAGATTCTAAACACTGATACTAACAACAAGGAATCTAAGTTACAGTCTGCTATTTATATTACTTGTGATAAGGAAAGAGTATCATTAATGCACGTTCACTAAATACCTGATACATAGAAAGTAATGGTTTGCTATAAATATACAATATACTTACCTTAAATTTGTTGTTCAACTGCAGGCAGTGCAGGAAACGAGGAAGTTTAGTGAATATTTAATATAAATATATATATATATATAAATATATATAAATAAAAGCAGTATTATTAGCAATAGTTTTATTTTGTATAAGACAAACACAGTGACTACCTGATATGAATGAAAGATATTGGTTTCACTTTAACAACAGTTTTTTTTTAAACAATTTACAACGCAATGACTCATAAAATATATTCCTTAATAATGAAAAAATGAACAAAGCAATAATAAAAGATAAGGTAAATGGGGCCCCCTTGAAATTTAGTTATTAAAATTATTGAAATCTAAACAAGGGACAAACAGAAATATGGCTTTGAAGTTACAACTAATAACAAGCAAAGTAATAATATACCTAGGCGGTAAACTTGCGGTTTCTGTTGGTTCTTTGCACTGGGCGTTGTCTCGGCGAGTTGATCCTTTGTCGGCGTACGTGGCGGTTATATCCGGTGGTCGCCTCGAAAACGGCTACTTCGTCGAGGTATCCCTAACTGCAGGTGGCACTTGGACTGTCACTCATCTAGCAACGGCATCCACACTATTCCATACTTCTTCTTTCGCTGGGATTCTTTATACGCATGAGACCTTGAGTCAACCCACCCGGTATTTTTAAAATATTTGCGTTCCAACTGGCCTACAATGGCCGTACTCCTTGGCCACCCTTTTTCGACGACCTTTTCCCACGTCCGTAACTCTTATTTGACGCTAGCACGCGTAGCCGTCTCGGGGACTATTTCATTACTCCGCCGCATTAGCCAATCAGGAATAGTAAAACAATCACGGGGTGGCAGCAAAACTCAAATAATCATAGTTGTGGCAAGTTGTTACCTATTTAAGAAAATACATGAGTTTAATAGCGATCAGCATTGTTGTTACTTCTACTAACCATGTGCTGTAGTTAGATACAGTACCAGTAGTCATAAGTAAAACGTTACTTACCGCAAATTTGTCAGGTACGCTGTGTAATAGCAGCATAATAAAAGCACTATTTACAGTAACAACTTGCATTCAGGAAACTGGGTTTAGTTGCAGGTATTAATTAACGAGAATAGTTCCAAGTAAAAATCTATCTATTGTAAATAATTTTTTATCACTTTACTTAGCCCATTTTTCTCAGTGTGCATGGTAACGTTAACGCTGCGAAAAGAAAAATAAATAATTAATAAATAATATCCTCTGAGAAGTTATTGTCTGTTTATAATCACCATTATTTATACAATCACGACTCACACTGTATATGTATATGTGGTGGCTAATAATCTATCCCTAATCTGTTTTGTTTTCCAGTTGTTATAGTTGTGATAGTGACCGCAGCAGCTGGCGGAATAATTGGAATAATATACGTTGGGGGGGGCCGCAGAAGGGGGGGTGGCCGCAGGACCGCCACAGACGATGTTCACTGCAGAAGTAAGTTCCTCAAACTGCCTCCAAACTTCCAATTCAAAATTTGGCATCCATGCATACGCTGTTAAAATTAAATTATCCTGTCACTGTGATTAGATTTAATAAACACGAAACCATTTGCGCCTATTTTTCAGATATCGGTGATCCACACGGTCTCAATTTCGTACCAATTGGAAACGACATAGCGTTAACATGGGTCCAGCCAGAGATGTTCGAAAAATGTGAAATAACATACAACTTAAGTCTGTCTATTAACAGCGTTTCGATAGCCAATCTCACCCTAGACACTAACTACTACCTTCTCACTAATCGTCTGAAAAGCTGTTCCGTCCTCAGTGCGGAGATAGTTTCAATTAGCAACACGAATCACAGTAGTAACGCATTAATAGGCGAATTCGACACGGGTTAGTCGCTGAGATGTTCCTTTCTAACATCCCCAATACGAACCCATTCCTATTTTTCAGGTATGGGAGAAATAGACGAGATAGAGGTGTTTGAAGATCAAATATCATGGACAACAGTCAATGGTCTCAGTGGCTGTGAGTATCAAGTTAAGATTGACGGGAACCCAGTGGAAATATCAGAAGATGCAGGCGTTATCAACATATCGCATTTGCCACGCTGTGTTCTGCATGAAATAACAATAACACCAATCCACTACAACGAAAATTTAGGAAACACCGCCAATAAAGTCTTCGAAAGAGGTAGACATATTATACATACCAAAAACCCTTACTTACACTTACATCAACAACTTTTTAGACATCAACAAAATTAACGAATTTCAAATGATACAAGGCAACAGAAGTCAAGAAGGAATTACAGCATATTGGTCGTCTGAAGAAGACTCCGCCCGGTGCACAGTATCAATACAAAATAATGACGACCCACTTATCGAGTATTCGGCCTCAGAAGGCGAAGAAGGCGTATCATTTAATCTCACTGAGTTCCAACAATGCACAGAACATACGGTTACAGCCAGATATGTGTCCGAATCAAATAACACCGGGCCCTATACTGATTACATATTCAGAAAAAGTAAATTGTAAATATACCGGGTGGTCCATTTATCGTGGCCCCCCTAAAAATTTGGAAGCAGTCAGTTTTATGAAAAAAAGTTTCAAGTAAAAGTTTTACTACAAGAAGTGTCCTATCAGATGGTTATGCAGTCGTACACCAAGGAGAACGTTTGAAGGTCATGTGAAGGTCAATTTTTGTTTTTTTAATGGAACATGGCATTTTTTTTTCCAAATTCTGAAAAAGGATGTAATTGTGAGTAGAAAAGTAGTAAAACTCATGTGGCCTAAAATTAAGATTCAGCGAAATATTCAAGAAAAACAAAATATAAATTGGAAATAATACATGAAAAACATAGTATTTTGAAAGCAATATGAGGACTTATTACAAAATAATTACTAACAGATTGGGAATTAAGGATTAATTTTCAATAATAAGTCATATTTGAAATATCGGATGTAGCTAATTACAAAGGAAATATGGGTATAAGTTGTTGTTTATATTGGATATTAATAGGTCGTATGAATTAGTTGTTTGTTATAATAATGGGTTATTTGTTGCCCTTTAATCCGGAAGTACCATGGCATCAGCCAATTAACTTTGTATTTATAATCCCTTGAAACTGCATAAATACCTTACAACCTAGGTAACAGAGTTAATGTTACTTGTATCGTTGTGATAAACGTACCACTATTTGAATATCAAGAATGGATCGAGTGACACGTGAAAAAATCGATATAATTTTCTGTTATGGTGAAGCCGGAAGAAATATTCGCGCAGCGTGTCGTTTGTATGCTGGAAGATACCCTGATAGACACCAGCCGAGTCGTACATCCTTTCGTCGTGTTGTACAACAGTTCACTACCACGGGAAGTATTGTGAAGAAGAAAAAAATGCGAAAAAAGACTGCTACCGATGAAAACGCGCTCAGTACTAGAGAAATTGCCGGCCAGTCTGGAATCTCACGAACTAGTATTGGTCG
This sequence comes from Protaetia brevitarsis, assembly GCA_004143645.1. Lineage (NCBI taxonomy): Eukaryota > Metazoa > Arthropoda > Insecta > Coleoptera > Scarabaeidae > Protaetia > Protaetia brevitarsis. Next base: position 31,342 of record RXPK01001263.1, on the reverse strand, counting down.
AATACTGAAACACCAAAAATTTCACCCGTACCACATATCGATGCATCAAGACCTTCACGGAACTGATTTTGAACATCGTGTACAATTTTGTGAATGGGCTCAGCAAAAAATTCGCGATAACAATAACTTTTTTCTCAATGTGCTATTTTCCGACGAATCCACTTTTACGAATCATGGGCAGATAAATAGGCATAATATGCATTATTGGGCAACGGAAAATCCAAGATGGTTACGACAAGTAGAGCGGCAACGTCCATGGAATGTCAACGTCTGGTGTGGGATTATTGGTACAAAAATTATTGGACCTTTCTTTCTTATTGGCAATTTAGATGGTAATAAGTACAGCGACTTTCTACACAATGTGTTACCGACACTACTTGAAGATGTACCTTTAGAGCGGCGAGCCACAATGTGGTACCAACATGATGGGTGTCCAGCTCATTATTCACGGGCGGCTCGAGAAATATTAAACAGGGATTACGGCGATCACTGGATAGGACGCCGCGGACCTACATCTTGGCCTGCTCGTTCCCCAGATTTGACACCTCTCGATTATTTTCTGTGGGGTTCAATTAAAGAGAAAGTGTACCGTACTGCCCCAACAACACCGGAAGATATGCAGCAAAGGATAATAAATGCATGCTCAGAAATTACGGAAGAAGTGCTAATAAACGTCCATGATTCATTTAGTACGAGAATTCTAAAGTGTATCGAGGTTGAAGGTCAACACTTTGAACACTTACTGTAATAAGTCCGAAGTTTCCGAAATAATTGTCCCGATTAAATGAAATTAGTTTAGCCCAGGAGTGATCGGATACTTTGTGTCTATTTACGTTATTCTTTTAATAAATTTTTATCATTTTTTTGTGTTTTTGTTGAATATTTCCAATTTATATTTTGTTTTTCTTGAATATTTCACTAAATCTTAATTTTAGGCCACATGAGTTTTACTACTTTTCTACTCACAATTACATCCTTTTTCAGAATTTGGAAAAAAAAAATGCCATGTTCCATTAAAAAAACAAAAATTGACCTTCGCATGACCTTCAAACGTTCTCCTTGGTGTACGACTGCATAACCATCTGATAGGACACTTGTTGTAGTAAAACTTTTACTTGAACCTTTTTTTCATAAAACTGACTGCTTCCAAATTTTTAGGGGGGGCACGATAAATGGACCAGGTATATCGTTAGAAATACTATTAACTTTTACTTTTTATTGCGAAGGATTTCAACCCATAGCTGATATGGTAATGAGTTTGATAGAGGACCGCGGCGTTGTAAAGGTGTCGTGGAATACGAACGAGAAATGTGAAAATTTCTATTACGAAATTCACTTCGACTGTGACACTACTCGCAGAGAAATCACGCCAACACCAAGTCCGACTACTCCCGATGATGACACAACAACACCAAGTCTAACTACTCCTGATAATGAGACAACAACACCAAGTCCGACTATTCCCGACGATAACACACCAACACCAAGTCCGACTACTCCTGATGAGACAACAACACCAAGTCCGACTACTCCTGATGAGACAACAACACCAAGTCCGACTACTCCTGATGAGACAACAACACCAAGTCCGACTACTCCTGAATGAGACAACAACACCAAGTCCGACTACTCCTGATGAGACAACAACACCAAGTCCGACTACTCCTGATGATGAGACAACAACACCAAGTCTAACTACTCCTGATAATGAGACAACAACACCAAGTCTAACTACTCCTGATAATGAGACAACAACACCAAGTCTAACTACTCCTGATAATGAGACAACAACACCAAGTCCGACTACTCCCGACGATGACACACCAACACCAAGTCCGGCCATTCCCGATGATGGCACAAGAGCACTAAGTGAGACTATTCCCAGAGATAACACAAGAAAACTAAGTCGGAGACTTCTTGGTGTCAACGTTTTATCTGACACCACGCACGTGTTTGAAGAGTGTACTGTTTCAGGCGGTGACATTACCGCATTAAGACTTTTCATAATGCCAAGGATTGTTACCGGTGGCGAAGGATTCGACCCAGAAGAAATAGTTTGCGAGTATAGCGGTGAGTTTGTAGATCAAAAAAAATATTTTTTTTTGTAACAAGCAATATCTATTTTCAATTTTAGTCGAGGTTAACGACAACACAATTACTCTGTATCTGGTGAAAGATTATTCCCACGATATTTGTCCGAGAATGGAAGATTGAAGTTAATTTTGTCGTATTTATTATTTTTGGGATTTTTTATGCTTACCTATGTACAAAAGGGACCTATTTTACATACTTTTAATTTATTATATGTACATATACACTTTGTTATTATATGACTAGGAGGTATTGTATTATAAATATTTGGGTAATTTATATAATAAAATTTATTGAAATTCTTGTAAACTCTCTGTAATCCAACTAATTAATATATCATTCAGAAATTATTAAAATTAAATCTAATATTATAAATGGTATATCTTGAATATTTAAGTGGAGAATCTGCATTAAGTTCTAAATGACATAAACATGTTATTATATTATAAGGTAACTGAAACTTAATATTTCTGGATGATAAAACAACCTAATAATCAATTATTTCTAATTTCTTTGTTGTTACTCTAATCTATACATTTAAAAAAAAATGTGGTAAAATTACCCCAAAAATAGATGGCAACTGGGCTACCGCCTATTTTTGGGGTAAATTTACACCTATAGGGGATTTTTCACATACTGGTGGAATATTCCTTGAAGGTGTGGTAAATCTACCTGAAATTATTCCATTCCATTAGGGAATATTACTTTAGAGGTGTAAATTTACCAGGTTTACCAGTTACCAATTTTACCAAATTGGTGAACCATGGTTATTCAAAAATAATACATGAATTTGACATTAATCGGATTCAGAGCCAGCTACAAACACGCAAAGATAGGGCTACCTAGTCTGTTTAACAAAAAGTCGTTCATATCTCAAAATATATTAAAGATAGGTATAGGGAATGCTCATATAAAGTGATAGGGGATGATATTTACTTCCTAATTCCGAATTAAAATACAGGGTGTTCTATTTAAAAAAATGAGTTTTCTGCATTTGAAAATTGTCAGTTTGTTCCTCAGTTTTGAACACCCTGTATGTTAGAATGTAAAGTGTGCTTACCGTTTCTTAGAGTTATATCTACATTCATAACATAGCAAATTTGGGGTCGCTACTTGCAGTATTAACCGAGATATTAATTTCTCAATCATGCAATAATTATGACTAAAAAAACAGGAAAAACTTAAATAACTCAAAAACGGCAACATGTAGCTATAGGAATAGCTAATAAAAACTGACGTATTTATAGTTGTAGAATCCAAAAATAAATAAAAAATTATATCATTCTATTTAAAATAAGAAAGAAAATAATCCATTTCCGGTCAACCGGAAGTGATATTTTGGTTAAGGTATTTTACATTTATAGTTCCAATCGAACAGATACTGGTGCCAAAATCTCAAATATAAGTAAATAATAGAATATCATAAACTATTAATGAACCAGTTACGTGGAATACCCTGTATAGTTCCGTACTAATTGTAACACCCTGTATATAAACAGCCCTACCAGTCGAAAGAGCTGCATAAACGGTGCATGCCCGCTATTGAAACTTCTCTTCTACACTCACCGTTTAAAAGTTATTTTGGATAAACGAAATTTTGATCGAATTTTAAAGGCGTTTTACGCCCCTTAAAGTTGAAGTACCGCAATAAATGTTTTTTTTTTAACTAAATTAAAGGGTATTATGCATATTTTATATATATTCTGCCAGGAATATCGATCTGAAGGTCATCATCATTTACTTGTTGGGAGTTATTTTTTTTTCTATTTTCTTTTTTCTTATTCATTTATTGATGTAACATTTACCACACGTACCATTTTCTTTTTAAACAAAAAGAATGTCGAGTCGATTTCGTTTACATATATACATATTTAATTATTAATTCGACCTACAGACAATTGAAAAACGATTACAACATTCTTTCGAGAACAACAGCTAATCAGAATTGCTTATCTCGTTTTATTATTTTTTTTTAACAAACAAACAAGAATGCTTTATGCTTTTCAGTGAAATAAAATTGTAATAGGTACTTTTTTATACTATAAATCGGCCAACGAAAAGCTTTATCTACCACATATATACTCATTAAAGTGAGTTAGTACAGCCGTCCATCGTAGCAAATGAGTTACATATCTTAAAAAAAAAAAAACGATGTACAGACTGTAAAGAATACCAAAAAAAAATCTCTTCATCGGTCAAGGTTAAATCAAGGCGCGTTATTATTCGTATACATAATAACTGCAGGTATATAAATGACACAGTCTTATATGTATATGTATATAGAACTCCCTCTCATCTAGGTATACCTTGTCGTATATATTATATATGTATTTAAACCTACCTATATACAGATTACAAATAGATTTACAAATAACCCCACTGACTATTCTTTAGAACTGAATATGCAGTGGAACTTTCCACTGTATTTTTCGAAGTAATTTATTTGAATCGTTGCATCTGCAGGCGGGTATCAATTATTTGCTAAATGATTATCTAGTATTACATTATTTGTTGACAGTATAATTTTGTTTTCGTTATTTTTCTCAGGACATAATGAAACGATTATAAAGGTAATTATAGATACAAGCGACCTTTACTAAACTAAAAAGTTAATGTGAAGTAATAATCGTTAGAATTTTTTTTTTTCTAATATTGATTAAAAAAATTTATATATATTTATACAGTATGTTCCGAAATTGTGTGTTTCCAGAATGAATTTGTGAAGAAATGAAATTCGCCTCTTGTAATAATTTCCGTTCACTTTTTATTTAATTAGAAAGAAATCTGATTTGTACAATTTGTCCCAGGATTTATGTTACAACAGATGTGACAGCTTTAATCCTTAATTTAAGATTGTGAGGTTTGAAATTATTTTCTTTAGAATGTAATTTTTCATTTCACGAAATAAATTATATGATTTATCTGTATCAAAGACGTTAGGGAATTACAAGAAAAAAAAAACGATCGATTTGTTATTATTAGAGATCGGATTATATGCAGAGAAAAACTGGAGTATATGCATCGATTTTTGAGAAAATATGCATAAACCTGGGGCATATATCCAAAAAAAATTGCGCCAATTTGCAAAATTTGACTTAATATGCAAAAGGTTTTGTAGCAATTCTGTTGATGTTACTATCTTTTTACAGTTTTCTAGAGCAATGCAGTCAGCAGTGATTTCAAGAATTACATTTTCTAATCCTCCAAAATTATCGGCGAAAAAAATTGCAGCCTCTAACCATGTACCCCATCTCGTAATAATCGGTTCAGGAGGCAACTTAACATCGGGAAGTCGCTCCTTATAAAATTGGATTCGTAAAGGTGCTTTTAAAAATACTTTTTTAACATTGCTAATTAAATCATTAATCAAAGGGAATTGATTCCTAATGTCTCCGGCTACACGATTGAACCCATGAGCTAAACAAGTGGTATGAATAATGTTACTATAAAAAAAAAAAAAATTTGCGCGGCTTTTATCATGTATGGTGCAGCATCGGACAACATTAGTAAAATTTTTCCACAAGGTATACTTCCAGGTAAAAAGAAATTTGATAAACCTTCTTGAACGAATTGGGCAATTGTCACATTATTTGTTTTTTAAAGTTCTTTACAATAAATAAAATAGGATTTACCTACAATATCTTCATGAAGAATTCCTATTAACAAATGGGCAATATAACGGCCACACTTATCCGTACTTTCATCTACCATGATATAAATAAAATTATTCCCTACCAATTGTCGAATTTCTGTTATTGTTTGCTGGTAACAAGATGTGACATAATTTTTTCGTAAGGTACTTTCGTCAAGTATATTATGTTTGCAATATTTTTGCACAAATGATTTCAAATTAACATTGTTTAATCTTGCTAATGGTATGTTAGACGAAATTAATGCGCTACACAGATCCGTATTATATTCTTCTTGTTCTGAGTTTTGTGAAGTTGATGCTACACATTGACGTATAGATTGCTGCACACATACGGATCACTTTAGTTTTTCACATTTTCCAATATGTGACGGAGTTTTAGCGTGTTGATCAATCAGGTATTTTCTCTCAGAAGACACCTACAACAACAATTGTCATTTTATATCAAAAGTTAAAGAATTTAAAAACAATTGTACAGCTTTTAGTAAAATTAAACTTACCAGTTTACTGCAGGCTCGACAAAATATTTTGTCGCCATCCTTTACCAGCTCAGGATATGGCTTAATCCATAAAGAAATTTTGTTCGCTATACTCATTGTATGTACGCACAGTATTTAAAAACGTAACACAATTACATGCTGTTTCGCTCAAAGATATTCAATGAATGAATAGTTTATTTGGGAATTAATAATAATAAAACGTATTTACCACATCCTTTCTGCTAGGCGAAATTAAACACGTGCAGTTCTTGGAAAAAGTATTAGAGAAACCAATGTAAAAGATTTATCGTTCTGAGAATTGTCGGTTGTCGATCTACATTAGGAATTACTAGGAATTTTTACTAATTGAAAGGATAAGAAAAAGCTTAAATATGTAATATATGCAACTTTTGTAAAAATATGCATAGAAATTGCTTAAATATGCAATATATGCAATCATTAATTAGCGCTAATTAACTTCAATTAGTGTAATACGTCTACATATAGACTATAATTAAAGATATGCAAAAAATAAAATATATGCACTTTGCATATATTTTCCGGTCTCTAGTTATTATATACTTGGAATCTGTTAGGTTTTTGGACTAGGGCTCACGTGGGTACAATCATTTTCGAAGTGAAAAAAAATGAATATAAATAACAACTTTTCAATTTAACTTAAATCTTTTTCAAGAATACATATAAAATAATATAAAGTGTAAATAACGTAAATTATAAATATTTTTTTTGTTTAATAAATGGCAAATTATTTTGTATGCTAGGACTTTTAATATATCATTACGTTTTATTTAAAGATTGCGGGGTCAACATAGTGTGTTGATTATTTGAATTTTGTAATTAAATAGATCTTTAGAAATATCGTATATGGCTATAAAATTAACTTATATAGTTTTGTGAAGTATTGTATGTCTGTTTTATCATTAACCGCGTTTTTATGTTTATAAATTTGAATTATTTCAAGTATGTTACGTGTTTTTAAATTTGTTCTTTGTTCAAAATTGTTATATTGTTAAAATCAAAGGTATGATTTTGAGTTATTTCATGTTTTTTTTTAAGGCTGTAAGATTTATTATATATTTATTATATTTATGTCCTTTTATTCTATTTTCCAAACATTGCATGCTTTCACCAATATACAGGCTGATCCAAATTAAGTGCACACCATTGCCGCTATCTCTGTTATTATTGATTCTAGAAAGTAGGTTAAATTAGCAAAGTATTAGGGTTAATATGCAATATACGAAAAAACAATTGAATGACGCATTTCCAAGAAATTTTGACATTTATATATATTTTTTTTTAATTGAACATCCTGTATATTGTTAAAAAAAAATGAAAGATATTTTAATTTATGATGCAAAAGTATCATTACAATATTAAAACGAATAATAAAGAAGTTGTGATGGTTTTTATTTTGTAAAATGCAGTGCAGTATAAAGAATCAACTTTTAACAAAACAGATACATGTCTTTGTCAATTTATCTGTTGTGTGCAATCTTTAATTAAAACATTTACTAATTTAAATTTGAAAGTACTTGCGATTTTTTTTTTGATTTTGTCATTTAAGAAACTGCTACTACATATGATATGCTTAAGATTAAAACTAAGAAACTTTGGGAAAGATGTTTTCGGTCTTGTAAGTAAGTGAAAATATTCTTCTGTTCTTATAATTTCTTTCGATCTTTATTTACTAATACATACTAAAAACACTGAATATGAGTAACCAGTAAACATCGGCTTAAATGGATGTACACCAGCGACACTTTCTAATTGTACGACCTACAGCATAAAATAGAGCCTATATGTTTAGCATGGATAGTAGACGGATCTATGCATTCATTGCCGTCTTCGAAATATATAAACACAGATGTGCGGTCTCTGTGTTTTAAATGTAAAGAAGAAGGCAGTAAGTAAACATAGAAAAACATTGAAATTATAAAATAGAGGCAAATAAATACATCAAAGGCGCATACTTATGCTTGCCGACTTACATTGTTTAGCACAATTCGAAGTTTTTCAGTTGCTTACCTTAAATATAATATTGTATACGAACAGATGTTTTCTTTACACATCCCTACAGCTTTACTAAATATGTTTGTTTTTTAATCTAATTGATTCATAATGATTGTTTTCATATCTATTTTTAAAACGTCGTGGCTTCGTTTTTCGATAACATAACGAAAATTAATATATATACGGTAACCGGCATAAATATTGCAACATATAGGATTTTTTTTTATTATTACTAAAATATTAATAATTTTTTTTTTGGGATAGGTTGTGCATGTTTGGGAACCCTAAAATTTATTTTGACATACGTCAGGTGACCACTAGCATGACGGTAAATTTAAAAAATATGTTATGAATTTCCAAAAAATGAGATTAAATGACATGAGTCCAAAAAAGTTATTTGAAAAAGTTGCTTGGAATTCAATGCTGAGGCTGTGTGCAAATTTGTATGAAGATATTTGAAAAAAAAATGAAAATCACAATTTTTCCAAATATTGTTTTAATTGAATTACATATTTCCATTTTTCTCGTTTTTAGCAGCTCAACAGCAGTAATATTTTTAAATCTGGTTGATACTCAAACAATTTTATCAATATGTAATTCAATTAGTCAAGATTTGGAAAATTGTGATTTTTCAATTTTTTAAAGTATCTTTACAAAACTGTAAAAGTTTTCCGGGCTGTTAAGCCGTGGTCTTATGGAATTACTTTCGTACGTTTCGTTCGCATTTGCAGTGAACATCTTTAGCGGCGAGGTCGAAAATTCCTTCGTGATGGCTCGTCGTTTAGTGACGTTTAGTTATCTTTACAAAAATTTGCATACCGCCTCAGAATTGAATTCTAAACAACTTTTTCAAATAACTTTTTTCGATATCATGTCATCTAACCTCACTTTTTGGAGATTCACAGCATATTTTTCATATTTACCGTCATACTAGTGGTCACGTGACGTGTGTCAAAATAGATTTTGTGGTTTCTAGACATGCAGGACCTATCCCCCAAAAAAAGTTTTAGTATGTTTTGATAATAAAAAAAATCCTATATGTTGCAATATTTATGCAGGTCACTGTATATAAAGTAATCGTTAATTATTAATTTAAACCTGCATTTTATATTTATACCTATCGCTGCTGTTCGATTTACGACTAATTCAAATTTTGTATTTCTTTTGAAAAAATATTGTGACTTTTGAGGTAAAATCTTTGGAACTAGGGAATTTATAATCGAAATATTTTATATTGTTATTATAATATTAATAAAAACACACTATTACTATAACCAATAAAAAATATTTCTGACGAGCGTAGAACTTCGTTCTAATATCTGATATAAAAATCGTGGTTTTGAATGCATTCTCGCCATATCTCTTTCATTATTTAATGTCAAAGGAGGAAGCCGGAGCGAATTAAGAAATTGATATGAAATCAGACATCAATTAGATTAAAAAATATAAGCATAACGGAAATATGCTTTACTGGTTTCAGTATAACTGGATACCTTAAATATTTTCATGCGATCCATTTTAATACGTTCATTATTATTTGCATACGTGTAAAATGAATAAAAGTAGTAAACCCAGTGATATTGCTATTTATTGTATAATTAACATGCCTCTAGTTCCTAGTCGTAGTTCAACTGTAAAATGAAAATACCTTTTAAAACCATTTAATAAGACTACAGCTATTTGAAATACTTCAAACATCAAATAAATTTATACTTACGCAAAGATAACAAATATATAATAGATACATTCAACTTCGCACATTAATAAATCCAGCCTAAGCTTTTTTAAAATAACAGACAGCACATCTGTGTTTACACATTTCCAAGCGGCCGGTTAATGCATAGATCTGTCTACTATCCACGCTAAACATGTAGGCTCTATTTTACCCTGTAGGTCGTACAATTAGAAAGTGTCGCTGGTGTACAATTTACGTAAGTATGCATTTAAGCAGCACGTCCGTGTTATCAAATCATGCTGCCGTATTTATATAAATTATCTACCAATAAACCAATAAATGAACAAACGAGCGAATACGTATTACAATTAAAACTTGTTTTCGACCAGTTTTATCTCGATGGATGCCTCTCTGCAGAACAATCTAGCCAATTATGCTCTTCACCCGGTCTTATCGGCAAAAATAATTGTTCCGTCACGAAATTTACGTAATTCAACCAATATTTTCGTATGTGTACGTCGTGTTTATGCCCAACCGTTCATTTTTTTTCTTTTTTTGATATATGTATTTACCATATTTGACATGAATAATAGGTCTATTTGCATTGATTTTTCGAAACAAAGCGACGTGTTGTGAGTACTGGCACGTCAAAATCTTGTTTCCTTTCTTTCAGCTGGGTGATTTAACGTTCTGCACTTTTATTCCTAATAAAATCTAAAAATATGGTAATACACAACTGAACTGTTTTCGTTATAATTTATAACTGAATTGCGACAGTTATTGAGGTAGTAATTGACGCGGGCTGATAAATTTATCCATATAGTGGTGATTGAAATGTTTGTTAATAAGTAAAGACCGGATTATATGCAAAGTGCATATATTTTATTTTTGGCATATTTTTAATTATAATCTATATGTAGACGTATTACACTAATTGTAGTTAATTAGCGCTAATTAGTGATTGCATATATTGCATATATTTAGGCATTTCTATGCATATTTTTACAAAAGTTGCATATATTGCATATTTAAGCTTTTTCTTATCCTTTCTATTAGTAAAAATTCCTAATAATTGCTAATGTAGATCGACAACCGACAATTCTCAGAACGATAAATCTTTCACATTGGTTTCTCTAATACTTTTTTCCAAGAACTGCACGTGTTTAATTTCGCCTAGCAGAAGACATGTGGTAAATACGTTTTATTATTATTAATTCCCAAATAAACTATTCATTCATTGAATATTTTTGGGCGAAACAGCATGTAATTGTGTTACGTTTTTAAATACTGTGCGTACATACAATGAGTATAGCGAACAAAATTTCTTTATGGATTAAGCCATATCCTGAACTGGTAGAGGATGGCGACAAAGTATTTTGTCGAGTCTGCAGTAAACTGGTAAGTTTAATTTTACTAAAAGCTTTACAATTGTTTTTAAATTCTTTAACTTTTGATATAAAATGATAATTGTTGTTGTAGGTGTCTTCTGAGAGAAAATACCTGATTAATCAACACGCTAAAACTCCATCACATATTGGAAAATGTGAAAAACTAAAGCGATCCGCATGTGTGCAGCAATCTATTCGTCAATGTGTAGTATCACCTTCACGAAACTCAGAACAAGAAGAATATAATACGGATCTGTGTAACGCATTCATTTCGTCTAACATACCATTAGCAAGATTAAACAATGTTAATTTGAAATCATTTCTGAAAAAATATTGCAAACATAATACACCTGACGAAAGTACCGTACGAAAAAATTATGTCACATCTTGTTATCAGTAAATAATAGCAAAAAATTCAACAATTAGTAGGGAATAATTTTATGTACATCATGGTAGATGAAAGTACGGATAAGTGTGGCCGTTATATTGCCCACTTGTTAACAGGAATTCTTCATGAAAATATTGTAGGTAAATCATATTTAATTTATTGTAAAGACCTTCAAAAAACAAATAATGTGACAATTACCCAATTCCTTCAAGAAGGTTTATCAAATTTCTTTTTACCTGGAAGTATACCTTGTGAAAAAATGTTACTAATGTTGTCCGACGCTGCACCATACATGATAAAAGCCGCGCAAAATTTAATTTTTTTTTATAGTAACATTATTCATACCACTTGTTTAGCTCATGGGTTCAATCCTGTAGCCGAAGACATTAGGAATCAATTCCCTTTGATTAATGATTTAATTAGCAATGTCAAAAAAGTATTTTTAAAAGCACCTTTACGAATCCAATTTTATAAGGAGCGACTTCCCGGTGTTAAGTTGTCTCCTGAATCGATTATTACGAGATGGGGTACATGGTTAGAGGCTGCAAATTTTTTCGCCGATAATTTTGAAGGAATAAAAAATGTAATTCTTGAAAATCACTGCTGACTGCATTCCTCTAGAAAACTGTAAAAAGATAGTAACATCAACAGAATTGCTACAAAACCTTTTGTATATTAAGTCAAATTATAGCTTGTTGTCGCTATAATTTGTCGCTCTCGGAATCAGTCGAAATAGCAGACGAATTTGATATGCTATGTAAGAAGGTTAAGGGTACAATAGGTACTTCTATATACGATAAATTTAAAAAAAGTGATAAATAAAAATGCGGGGTATTTGAAACTGAAGAAAGTTAAGAAAATTTTGGAAGGTGAAACGATAAACGATTTCGACTTTAATTTTAGTTTAGAATGTATTGCAAAGTTAAAAATGCGCTAATTACATCTGTGGATGTTGAAAGGAGCTTTTCTATTTCGAAACATATATTTTGTGCAATAAAATTAATGCTTAAATTTCTACTCTTATTTATTTTATGTAAAAATTTTGCATATTGTCGCAATTTTTTTGCATATATGCCCCAGGTTCATGCATATTTTCTCAAAATCGATGCATATATATGGACATATATTCCAGTTTTTCTTTGCATATAATCCGATCTTTAATTAAAACCAAATGCAAAAAATACGCTAATAATTCAATAAATCAATGGATAATTAAGTACCCTTCAAATTACATGGTATAATCCAACGCCGACTACATACTAGGCCCAAGACATTTAGTTTTGTATGCAATGCTTTTGACATATCCCGATAAGAAGCTGGTGGCTGGTTTCACAAAAATAAAATGTTTGTTCTGCAGTGCAACGATTAATGGCGCATAGTGTTGCGTTGAAGTGACTCATACCCGCTTAAAATATTAAAAAGTACCCAAATACATCTGTGACGTTGATAGTTACATCGGTGAATTAGTAGTTAACTTACTAATTTAAAATGTGTCGACCATTTTACTACTAAATATTGTCACAATGTTCACATCAAAGAACAATAACTTATATTAAATTAATAAAAAAAAAAAATAATTAAAGAAAAAAATATTTTTAATTTGAAGTTCCTAACATTAGCTAAATGTCATGAAGTTATTTACATTTTATTATGGATCAACCCTCCGTTGAGTTAATTATTAATTTTATTTTTCTTTCAGTAGGTAGTATATCGATCTATTTATAGTGTAGTCCTAAATGAAATATTACTTAATAAGTATTAGCTTATATGTAAATAAATACAAAAACATCTATAAAAAAAGATAAACATATTTCTGAGTAAAATTTCCATCACGTTTAGCAAATTAAGATTACACCTACTTTAAACAGCGCTAACAAAATAAATAACTAATTCTAACAATAGCCCCATTATAATATAATACAATCTAATACGGTAGACTAATAACAGATGAATGAAATTTTTAATTTACAAAGCACACAATAAACATAACGTTCACGCTAAACAATGCCAAAACACCATCGTTTTTTCTTCTTGCTAAGATATAGAAGAATTTGTTTTTCCAGCGTTTTGGGCAGTCGTTCATCTCGTGAAACGGTCGTGCATGCGTGAATTAATCCTAATTTTGTTTGTTAGATTGTAGGCGATTTGCCCAGCAAACATAGTGCGCTATGGAGTTAACGTAACCAGTGTCATAGAACGCTGATAAACACAGCGACGAATAATGGCATTAAATCTTCACAATTTTAACAGGTAATTGTGTTTTTTTTTTATGATTATACAGAGGGTCACACAACGAATGTCAGCGCGATCTATTATATGGAAAATTATTTCCCAGAAAAATATGAAAAATTGTATCGAGTACATACTAATAGAGATTTGGTCTACACTGAGAAAAATACTAGACGTGATTTAAATAATCTACATTCATTCAGTGAATTGTCATCGACAGAACGAGATGTGTCATTGTTACACACTAAAAAATTTGACAATAAACAATTGACTCTGGCGTTCCGCAAGGCTGAGTGCTTGGTCCAATTCTTTTTATCAATGACATCACCAATTTAAAGATCAGCGGGCAATTATGTATCTTCGCAGACGACACTGACATCACTTGGAGCAGCCCAAATAGAGTAGACCTGCAATCGGTTGTATCTAGAGACTTAACCATCGTCAAAAACTGCCTATGCTATAACAAAGAAAAAACCGTGATCCTATCTTATGCTCTGCTGCAATCATGTGTTTTCGCAAATGAAACTGTCAATATAGTTCCATCTGTCAGATTCCTGGGTCTTATCTTTGATGACACTCTTCGATGGTCCCTCCACATCGACACCCTCACCAAAAAAAAAAATATCTTCTGCGTGCTTTGCAATTAGATCTGTGGCCAGGCAACTTAATCATTTCTCTGCTCGATTCACTTGCTTTGCCCTTTTTGAATCTCATCTTCGCTACGCTCTCACCTTTTGGGGGTACTTGTAGTTTGCCAACCTTATTTTTTACACCATAAAATCCTAACTTTCCCTGCGCTATTCATCCTTGAATCCGTCTCACTAATTCGTAAACATTTTTCCGATCCACCTAAGAGACATCACCATAGCTAAGACTGAACTGAAGGTTCTGGCCTAAAATAGAAACTGCACTAGACTCTAATTTAAAATAGGACAATGCTATTTCCTATACACGGCAAAAAAGAAAGGTATTATTTGTTCAGGAAGATTATTCAATAACTTTGAATGTTCTATCCACGTGGTTTCTCAAAATAAAATAATCTAAGCGTGGACAAATGCTAGAAATGAACAAGCTAAATGAAAGAAAATTGCTTCTACTCACCCAAACGAGGTGATTGAAAAATAAAAAGATACAGCAAAATAGAATAACAGAAAAATTAACTCTTTAAATATAAACGAGAGAAAAAACTAAAATAAATCTTCCTAAACAAAAAAAATAATAATTGATCCTATATCTACAAAGTGCACAGTTTAATACATTAACAATAATTATTACAATAAAAATTCCTTAATTGACTATAATTAAAGAAGAATATAAAATTAATTTTTTCAATACAAACTGAATATCAAAATGGCGATAATGATTAAAGAAATACGTCTACTCACGTCAATAGTCGAATAAGGAAGTCTTTAACAAAATCCTACAATTGTTTTTCTTACAAAAATCCCACTCCCAAAATTCGTACAACGCATACGTAGAACATTACAATGACAATATTAAATAGAATACGCATAAAATCAGCACAAGCGAACAATAGACATTTGAATGACTGGATTAACTAAAAAAAAAAACAACACTACATAATTAAAATCATACAATAAACTCTTAAACTAAAATTATTCAAAACAAAACAAAATTGTGAAAATTCTCTGTAAATTGAAAATCAGCTGTTCAAACACAGAAATCATAACAACCATAATATGCTACTTAAAATACATCTCAGTGAAAAATGGGTTGTATAAACCGCAGCACTACGTTACAAGACGCTCGGAACACGATTTTTATCTGTACCCCAATAAAGAGTTAATTAAAAACTCAATCATATATGATGCAATCAAGCTATACAACCATCTCCCAATGCAGCTTAGATCAATATCAACCTACGTTAATTTTTACAGGAAGGTAAAATCATAAACTTTTTTTCTTTTTCTTTGATTAGTGTATAGCTTAGTGTATCCAACACTACACAGAGATCCAAATGATTGTTAATTCCGCTCCTATAGATAGTAACAGGGTGTAGGTATATGCCACGTGTTTGTAATGAAGGTTTGAACTAAGTCAGTGTTGGAACATAAGAAAGTAAACGGATCTGTCATAAATAAGGAAAACGTAAACTATATTTGAACTCGCATTATATAAACGACTATGGATTGGTGTTTTTGCTTGTAAAAATGAAATGTAATTAATTTAACTTTACTATATTATGATTTTACAATTCAGTACTAACTGGTGTTTAACTAAATTTATTTATTACTTTAAATTATAACATACAATTAGTATATTTATTAAGTGACAAAACTGCATCTCTCAGTTCTTCTATGGTATGCATGCTGTTTCTATAGATCCTATTTTTTAGATAGCCGAACATGAAGTAATCTAATGGGGTTAGATCAGGCGATCTTGATGGCCATCTCTGTGCTCTAACGAACCTGTCAGCAAAAAACTGTTGAAGATATTGGCAGGTTTGTCAAGCAGTATGTGCTGGAGCATTATCGTGCTGAAAATAACCTGCTTCAAGCTCATTTTCTTGTAACTCTGCAATAAACAATTCCAAGATCTGTTGGTAACGTTGGGCTGTTACAGTTTCCTCGAAGAAAATTGGGCCCTATTATTCGTTGCCTGGACATAGCTAACTAAACTCTAACTTTTACGGGATGCAATTGCGTTTCTCGAAATTCGTGTGGATTTTTTGCAGACCAGATACAATAGTTTTGTAAATTGATATAGTCTGTTAGATAAAACCAGGCTTCATCCGAGAAAAATGATTTGTTTAGCAAGTCATCGTCCCTTAAATTGTTATTAAACCAATGACAATATTCCAATCGCCTATCGTGATCTAATGGTAATAATTCCTGTACCGTAGAAACTTTATAGGGATGAACATGTAACTTTCTTTTGACAGCTCATTGCGCTGAAGTGTATGATAAGCCTATAAAATTATAAAATGTAATAAACTATTTCACTTAATGTTAATATTGATTTTTTACCTGTTTGTTGAGCTAATTACCACAGATAAATTCCCTTATTTTCTTACAGTATTCAGAAATACTATTGTTGGTGATATTAGATGTAAATATAAACGATTTGAAAAAATATAAGATAAATAATCGAAAGATACTACAACACGCACGCCAATTTCCCTAAATGTCAAGAAAATTCTTTTAATGTATGAAATTTGTATGTAGCTAACTTCACTCATTGAATTGGTAAAAAGTATAGATAATTTTTTCCGGAAAACAGTTTTTTTTCTTACGACAATCATTTTGAATCACATGGTATGTATTCCTTGTCTGTTCTGCCTGTATTTTTTACTGTAATCTTTACTTAACTTTGTCCACAAAATTTGTAATTTTTCATGACAAAAAGCACATTTATTTATTATTTTTAAAGTGCCTCAAATTCGTACAGGAATTTCACCAACATTTTTTTAGTGTGTAGTGAAACACCCTGTATAAATGTATAAATAGAGTGGTAAATGCTATCAAGGTGAAAAATTTCTTCCTTTGATAGCATAAATCCCGCTATAGAGAACAAATCACCACCACCAAAATATAAGATGAAAATAACCCCGGTTTGTTTATATTTTTTACAAGGCACATTGCGTCTGTAACATTGAAACAGATCATCTGAACATCTAACGTGCATACATATATACAACATATTATCTAAACTTCCTGTTCCTCTCCGCTGTTATTTGTATGCCTATGTCGGTATCTCCATTAAGATATTTATCAAGGCGGTTTGTCTAACGTCGCCGTATCATAAACTTTTCTTCCTGGTATTGTAAAAGAAAAAACGCCGTGAAAAAGCAAGAAAGGAACACGCGAGAGAACTCTATATCCGATCCGAAACCAACCATTTGTTTAATATGGGTGTATGTTGTTATACCGTGCTTTCAAATATGTACTTTGCTGATTAGAGTACACTCTAAAAAATGATGGTAAATTTACCTCACTGGTATGTCAAAAAACATATGAAATATAAGGTAAAATTACACCAAAAAGAGGGTAAACATCAGATTACCACAAATTAGATATAATTTCGCCTGGTAAACTGCCTTTGATGGAAAAATACTTCAATAAATATAGTAATTTTCCTCCACTTGGGGAAATTTGCTTAGGAGCAAGGAAAAATAACATATTTCGTGGAATATTACCCCTTATGTTGGTAAAAATAGAATATGGACAATACAAGGGACATGAAATTCTGATTATATATATTATATATATGCATCTGTTATTTGATTGGAACACAAAATGTTTTTTTTTTAACATTGCATTACATTGTGTCGCTTGATCAAAAATTAAACCCGTTACAAGAATGCATTACATAGCCGTCGACTATACAACGCGCAAGCGTTTGAGGTACGCAGTTTGAATACAAGTGCGGCATCTACACTGATGGCTTCAACGCATAAATGTAAATGGTGTTGTTTTTCATTTTGTCTTGCAAATAAAGATTGAGGTAAGTTCATTTTACATTAATTATGTATTGAGATGATTTCCATGTACTTAGCTATGACAGCACACATAAATAATAGACATACACCTGCGTATGGATATCTAATATGATATACTGGGAACTTAACCTCAATAGCATTTGGCGGTATTGTTGCTACAAGATATGATACATTTATTTAAAGTTTTCAACGTGCAAGTGACACACAGGAAACTACCGTATCAAACTTTTCAATTTAAACAACAGAAAGTCTTCGTTTTGAAGGAGTCAATTCTTTTTTTCTCTTTCATTAAACGTTTGGAAATATAAAACGACTAGTGTCTTGCCGTTATTGGAGGCTATGTTTTCGTTGTTAAGCGATGATACAAGTAAAGTAAGGAAGAGACTATTTTGGTTTTACTCTAGGATTTAATGACAAAAGTAAAGTAGGTATTAAGCATTTAAACATGCAAATGTGCAAGACCGCAGGACGGCAAATTAGAGTTCAATAGTAATCACACATTATTATGTATATACTTAGTATTGCAGGAATCGCCAGATATCAAAAACCGGTTAATCGATTTTTAGTAAAAATCGGTTTTTAAAATTCAGTTTTTAAAATCGATTTTCAAAACCAGTTTCAAACTAAAAACAATACGTATTACTTTTTAAAAGTGCTATGTATTTTAAATTCGAAAAACCTATTTAAGGCGCAATAATCTGCTTTTAAAAACCGGTTTTGATTTTTAAAAACTGGTTATCTGTTGCAATTTTTAAAGACGATTAATCACTGCATTCAAACCCCGGTTCACATAAAGAGGCTTCGATTCGCAGCACTATTATCTACATACAATATATTTTTAAATGCTAAATTTATTAAAATTTTCAGGATAAATCTAAACTTGAAGAAATTGAGGTGAATACACCGTTGATAATATGCTTGGAAGAAGGTATTAATAAAAATATATTTATTTCATATGGTTTTTACATTTATTTATTTTTTTCTAGGAAATGTGAAGTCGCATTGTTTAATGGTAGAAAGACAGTTAGTAGAGCCAACAGATTCATTTCGTTCTGCATTACAACAAATGATGGCGGCATATTTTAATTTTCATTTGCAGTACGCAAAAGAGGCTTCTAACACATTAGAAGTTCTGCAGAGGTATTTTTTTTAAAAATATACCCTGAACAGGGAAACAAAAATAAAAAAGCTCCAAATCCACACTCAAATTGATAAGATTTTTTTAATGTATTTTGTTAGTCAAAATTTATTTTATGGTTACATTCCACTAGATCTTTGTATTATGAATACAACCAATTCTTAGTAACTATTGGCTTTTCTTATCGACCTTACTCCCAAAATGTATACTCTTTAAAACATTGCTTATTGAATTTAAAAATTTATTGAAATTATTGTAAACTCTCTGAATCCAAGTAATTAATATATCTTTCAGAATTATTAAATTAAATCTAATATTATTAATGGTATATTTTGAATATTTAATGTGAAGAATCTGCATTAAGTTCTAAATGACATAAACATGTTATTAGATACTGAAACTTAATATTTTCTGGATGGATAAAACAACCTAATAATCAATTATTTCTAATTTCTTTATTATTACTCTAATCTATACATTAAAAAAAATGTGGTAAAATTACCCCAAAATAGATGGCAACTGGGCTATCGCCTATTTTGGGGTAATTTACACCTATAGGGATTTTTCACATACTGGTGGACTATTCCTTTAAAGGTGTGGTAAATCTACCTGAATATATTCCATTCCATTAGGGAATATACTTTAGAGGTGTAAATTTACCAGGGAAAATTACCACACTTTAACGAATATTCCACAAGCATGTGAAAAATCCCCTATAGGTGTTAAATTTACCCCAAAAATAGGCGGTAGCCCAGTTGCCATCTATTTTTGGGGTAATTTTACCACATTTTTTTTTTAAGGGTTAAGGCGCCGATACTTTTTCGTTAATTTTGTTTATCATTCCCACTTTATCCACAAGAGTGATTTACCACTTCATTAGTTTTTATTAGTAAAGCTTTTTGATGAAACTAATTCAAATTAGACACCTACTTTTCCTGAAAATGAAAACCAACTGTTCTAGACATAGATTACGTTTTCAGGTTAGTTTTAAGTTTTTCTTATAAAATTAAGTGGGATTGGTAACCTATTTTGGTAAAACTGATTGGGATTAGTAATCAATTTGTTGTTAATCCAGAAAACGTTGAAGAAAATAATTACTTGATTTGAATAGTATCAGAAAACCAGATGAATAAGCGTATTTCTAAAACAATATTTTTAGCTGGATAGAGGAACATACGGAAAACTATTTTGTCAAAATATGCTCCGGTTATATCAAGAACCGCCTCGTAAATTAAGTTACGCCCGCAATAAAACTGAAGGGTAATAAAAGTAGCAGAGCAAACAACAAACAAATGCTTCTTTTACGATTTTCGTAGCTCTAAGTGGCAATTTTACAATGGCGTTTTTTCAAACTGAGAAAACCACATTGAATTCCAAAATATATTAGTGTATTATGGATTCAGTTGAACACAAACTCGACTATTATTAATAACTTAATCGGTTTCTCTATTTAACAAGCATGCACCTTTAAGAAAAATAAGATTTTATAAACCATATATGCCATGGATAACAGCAGTGGCGGCTCGTGATCGGAAACGTAGGGTGTTCACAAAATCAAGAACATGCAAATTCTTAACTAAAATCCAATCATTTTTTTCGCACATGTCCTTCTTAAATTTTCTTGTAAAGTCTCTAATTTGCCCTTTGTAGTTTGCGTCAAATTAAGTTCTGGTTTTGGTCTGCCCATACTTTTAACTTGAATTTTTTGTTCATAACTAAACGAATTAAAATTGTCTTTCAAATATTGCACAGTAGAATTGTTCGCATCCATAGTTATTATTTATATATGTTTAGTGTTTACTACAATACTACTTTGTTTGTTTTGTGTGCATTTCATAACTTTTTTACCTACTGTATATTTCATTTCATTACTTTTTTTACGTACTATATATATTCTTTTTTGTTTTGTCGGCTGCACCAAAGCAAGTTAGTGTAAGAGAGACTTTTGCTTGTTGATTTTGGCATCATGTATTGGATTCATATGTATTTCCGTTTTATGTTTTGCTTTTATGTACTTTTTTTTACTCTTGCTTTGCTACAATAAAGACATTTATTATTATTATTATTATCATTATTATTATTGTATAAATATATCTTTGACACATAAAAAAATAGAATGTTAGCCACGTTCACCACGCTGTTTATATTATTTATATAATCTTTATGGGTATGCAAGTGTATCGTATTCCCATTTTGAGTCATCTAACAAAAATTCCTTTTATATTTAAATTAGAAATGCAGATCTCCATGGAAGAATTGATTATTCGGTCTAGTTTTTTCTTATTATTATTTTTCTAACGTATCAGAGCAAAAGTCTACTATCTATCCTTGTTTATTTTGATTTCCCCTAATTACATATGTACTGTTTTCAAATACTTTTGGGTGCCTAACAGTACTTTAGTGCTACTTTTACCAAAACAGTACTTTTTGATGGTTTTCTTTGCTTATGGAATTTTAAAAATTACCGTGTTTAGCATTGATAGAGTTTTAATCATTGTCTGGGCAATAACACCATTTTATTTTGAACCACCCATTAACAGAGTAAGAATTACAACATGATTGCTGAAGTAAGCGATATTTATTTTCAAAAACTGAGAGACTTTAAGAAATCCATTTGCGAAAACTTCAAACAAATATCACCCTTAAGATCATTGTGAATGTATTATCTTTCTCGTTAGATTTAAGTTTTAGTTCTAAGTTTATTGTGTATGATATGTAACTCGCACTTTACTTTTGTTATGTATTGTCCTGTGATTGGGATATGTTTAAGATTCTGTTGGGCAATAAATACTGCTGTGACATGTCTCCCCGGTTGTTGAATTTTATGCTGTTAATTTGCAAGATCAAGTTTTGGCTTTGCCGCGCAAATTCTCACACATGTTAATTTTTTATTTTTGCTTTGAGTTTAGTAGTATATTTGTTAGTATCTTACTTAATTGTTCAGTTAGTTAGTTTTATTTTTCTTGATTGTAAGTTCAGCATTAGTTTATATCTTGTTTATGTCCTTCTTATAAGGCGTTTTCTTTGATTGTTGCGGCGAGCGCAGCGCGCGCTTCAGCTGTTTTGTATATACGCGGTGTGAGAGGCCACGTTAGGCAGAGTCTGAATAGTGGCACGAGTGAGTACATGTAAATTTTGAGCTTTTTCATTTTCCCATTTTACGATTTTTCATTTGTTAAATTTGTTTCGGTTTTATTTAATTTTTGATCATTATTCAGACGTCTCCTCTCATTAGTTGTGCACAATTCATGTAAGTTTTTGTTTGATAATATTCGTTTTAGAAGCGAGCGCGTTTAGAGTTTAAATTTTCCGTTTTTTTTTTGTAGTTATAATTTAAATTTTAATTTTATCACCTCGGGTAGGTGAAGTGAAGCTGTGAGCTTGTTTTATAGTTCATTTTAATTTTGGTTGTTTCTTTACGTATTTGAATTAAATTTTAGTTTGCTTTGAATTTTTGAAACCACGTGGAATTTTTTTTGTGGTATTGAAATTCCTCTAGAACGAATTCACCATTTTGTTTGCTGAAGGATTTGTATTTTCTTCTTAAATTTTAGATTCACGCAGGTTTGTTTTAATCCAGGACCTTCAGTCCATGGTTTTTTTTTTACCCCTGTTAATTGTTATCAAATGTTTTTTTTTTTTTTTTTCAATAAAAGTTTATGATTTTAAATATCACCTTAAAATAGTTCTTTTATTTCTGTATCAGCCATTTCAATTTTTGGGGATTTTAAAGAAAGTCAATTATCAAAACACCCACTATTACTTTTTAAAAAAGTTTCTCTGAGATTTAAGAATCTCTGGCGCCCTTTTTAATTCATTTTGCTGAGCTAGCTAAATTAATTTTGTCATTTTTAATTTCTCTTTACTTATATGCTTGGACCATCAGTTCACAGCAATACGTATTATCAAAATAAGCCAAGAAATCATTCCTTGATGGTTTGTCGCACATATTTCGAATCACCCCGTATATCATCGACAATTAAACCCCGTAATTAGCACATTTATAGATATTATGGCACATACCACGTGATAACAACAACATATAACATAACGTAAAGAGTATGTCACTTCATTACATAACATAATGTGACTACATACTGTGTTTCTATGCATATACTTGTGCATTAGGTTCATTTACCCACAAGCAATCACGGCTTGCACCGCCTGGCTGGACTATGTTATGCAATCTCAGTAAACACATATATGCGAGTATTGACTTTATTAGTAGTAAATTGACAGGTTATAACACTGGCATAATGCATCAGTAAATGTTGATTTTCAGTTTGGTACAATATTGGGGAAAGGTTTTAGGAAAAAAGCATGAGAAGGTCTTGAACTGTAGTCGAATATTTTTTTCTGAAGCAGTTTTATACACTCAATGATATTAGTGTTACCGTGTGTATCCTTTCGATGATAGTTTTTTGACGATCCTAGACGTCCCCCAAGTAAGCCAAAAATATAAGTAAATAGTTTAATAGTGTTTCTTTATAGGTTGCCCTTTGGGGGCACACATGATTTTTCACCAAATACAGGGTATTCCACGAACTGGTTCATTAAAAGTTTCTGATGTCTATTATTTACTTATATTTGAGATTTTGGCACCATTATCTGTTCGATTGGAACTATATATGTAAAATACCTTAACCAAAATGTCACTTCCGGTTGACCGGAAATGGATGTCAACTTTGTTATTTTAAATAGAATGATCTAATTTTTTATTCATTTTTGGATTCTACAACTATAAATACGTCATTTTCATTAGCTATTCCTATAGCTACATGTTGACCGTTTTTGAGTTATTTGAGTTTTTCTTTTTTTTAGTCATAATCATTGCATCATTGAGAAATTAATATCTCGTTAATACTGCAAGCAGAGACTCCAAATTTGCTATGTTATGAATGTAGATATTACTCTAAGAAACGGTAAGCACACTTTACATTCTAACATACAGGGTGTTCAAAACTGAGGAACAAAGTGACATATTTTCAAGTGTAGAAAACTCATTTTTTTAAATAGAACATCCTGTATTTTAATTCGAAATTAGGAAGTTAATATCACTTTATATCAGCATTGCCTATACCTAGCTTTAATAGATTTTGAGATATGAGCGACTTTTTGTTTAAACAGACTAAGTAGCCCTATCTTGCGTGTTTGTAGCTGGCTCTGAATGGGGTTAATGTCAAATTCATTGACTAACCATAAGTGTTTATGTATATCATCGTATAATTACACTTTTGTACAACGCAATATTAATAGAAATGACTATTCGAACAGTGATATTCTTGTTTGTTATTCAAATAATAATACATGAATTTGACATTAAATCCCTATTCAGAGGCAGCTTTTTCTTTATCAAAACTTAATATATTTAAAGAGCTATCAAACTTTAATAATAGTAATAATCGATGGCTAAAATAAACAACAAAAGGAAAGCAAATACGCCGACAATCGCTCCGAAAGCTAATCCCCTTGATGTTATGCGACAAACGTGCCGCAACCCTTTCGGCCAGGAATTTATACATTCGCAGAATTTTTATTCACATACATGTTTTTCACCATTACCATTACCATATTGAAAATTGGTGATCAAGTTGCATATGGAACATTTTAGGACAGCTCTCGTTTAAAGCAAAAGTTTTTTTTTTCAATATTATTCCTTTTTTTGTTTTGCTTCAAATAGCATTTTTAATATTAAACCAAACGACGTAATTGTTAACGTGCTTTGAAAAGACAAAATTTAAAATGCGTCATTAATTAAAAAAAAAGGTTAGAGATACAATCCCTGGTATTCCTAAAATCACTCTAGTGGCAAAATTATCATTATAAGGGAAGATTTTCCCAATTTTATATTCTGCTCCAGCGAAGATGAAGTGTAAAAAAATAATAATAATGTAAACAAAGTAATGCACAAAAGGATAAAAAATAAAATACGAAATTTATTTGCAAATTCATTATACAGGGTGTATCAGATATAGAGGTAAATATAATAATATGTAGCAGCTATAATCATATACAATCAAAAAATCTTAATACACAGGGGGTCTATCTGTAAGCATTAACGAGAAAAAAAATATTTTATAAATGCCGTGGGCTAGAGCCGCACCTGTGCCCAACCTAAATGCTGTCCCGAGTATAACCCCACATACCACTATCATTCAGCCATTACCGCTGTTAGTTTTGTGTGGATCGCCGCTTGGAGTGCAAGCCACTTCGAACATTTTATTTAAATTCTTCCCGTCTCGAAAAAACGATCCTTTTCAGGACCATCATGATTTCATATAAAGAAAATCGAAGCTTGATGCATCGGCAAAAGCGCGGAATGTATAGATTCACTTTCGCGCGATATCATAGTAAAAAGGCGTGTTTGCAAATTTTCTGTATCTACATTTATTTCTGTGTAATTCGATTCAATTCATTTTGCGTTGTTTGATTAAATAAATCCAAAAGAAATAACTCAGATTCATGTAGTACCGTTTATTAACAACTTACTCTCGATTCGACAAAGCAAAAGAAAAATATTGACGTTTTTTGTAACTACTGAAGTTGCATATCCGGTGAAACTCGAACGTCTTATCAGGATATTAAAAATAATACTTTGTAGATTTACGTAGAATGCTCTTAACAAAAAAGGAATGTTTATTTTATAAAAAGAAGGCATTTTAAATTTAAAATGCCTCAGTTTTGCTATTTTTACAAGCGCCTTTATTTATTCAGAATGACGTTAAATGAACTTACAGCATACCATTAAGAATAATACTGATTGAGTGCAATGTATTTATACATAATATTACGTTTAGCGGGTGCTTAACATGACGTTTTCTTGCATCAGGCCCGGACTAAAGAATTTTTGGCTCTAAATTTTACTTTTTTTTATTCTTTAATGATGAAATCCGGTTTTGGTGGGTTTGTGCTTTATATGTCGTGTAGTTAACACCCAAGCAAAATTTACTTTTTTATTTGGTGCACCCTGTATTGCATATCAAAAAGAATTATCTGTCAGTGTAGTACATATATAAATTTCATAACACCATATTAAATACCGTAATGACACAGCCTATCTATTTTCCTGTTATAATCTTAATGATTTTAACTTATTTACTAACAACCCAGTCAAGTCTTACACATGCACATAGATATAACACAGATTTACATACATATTGTATAGTTGTACACCTCGCTAAACAGCCAACAGGTGTTGCATAATCTCTCCCAGCCAAGTTGTTTAATGTCTTTTTCTAGTTGTTTGCGAATCGGGGTTTCCTGTGGATTTTCTAATTAAGAAATCAATTTAAAATTTGTAGCTCCGGCGTGTATTGTTACACATAGAACTGCATATCATGAATATTAAGCGGTTGATTTGACTTTAATAATACGCTTTCATAGGAACTTCCGCGCAATGTAATGTTAAATTCGAGTAACTAAAGCAATTTTAGCGTTCCAATAAAGGTTTACAGAATGTGTCTCTTATCCAGAGTTCGAATGGCGAAATAAGGGATCTACGATAACTTACCAGTTGATATGCTGTAGAGCAAGTACGGGCAACCTTTGACATGTTGTGGGCCCAAACTTTAGTGTGCAAATACGTGCGAGGGCCGCGTTTTAAAAGTAGTGCATTTTAATAAGTAGTGTTCAATAATTTTTAGCGATAGATATCAGACATGAAATAATACGACAATGTTATATATGCCAATTTATTTAAATAACAAAATGAAATGAAAAAAATAGTTACAGCATGTATAATTAAATCGTTGAAATTTTGGAAATTAGTACAAACTACGAAAGTAAATAAGCGACAACGATATCAATGAGGACCCTTGAGCTTGAATTTGGAAACTAATCCATCGATGTTTGGATGAATTCCACTGATACAAAGACGTAAAGAATTTTTGCAAATTATCTCAGTCAGCCTTGTACGATGTTTTGATTTATTAACTATCATCATTTGAAAGAACTGTTCGCATTTATAAGTACTGCCACAACGCCACAAATCAATTTTTTCTTGCGAATTTTCTAAGCTCCGGAAAATGGTCTTCTTCGAGGTATTTTTTGTAGAAATCGCACAACTCCACGTCTTCAAATTTAGATTTTAGGAGTATGTTCCTTGAACTCCATTTGCAAGTGTATTGGAGCATTTTGTACATTACTTTTTGTTGGAGTAAGCTAATTAAATTGAAAACTGTCTTCCATGTTTTTAAAATCGCTAAATTCTGTTCGAAAATTGCTCCGACAGTAACTTGATTCTTCAGCTATGAGCATAAACAGTATTTCATACGCAGTGAGTGGCGTGGTGAAATGGTAAAACTGTACCAAACAGCAATTGTGCCTCCCACAAGCGGATTTTGTTTTAAGACGCTTTCAAACGGCTTACACATCATTTACTAACTGTCCTTGTTTTTGAAGTTTCAAATTTAATATCATTCAAATGGCCTGTAAGGTCGACCAGAAATGCTAAGTCACATATCCATTTTGGGTCATTCAATTCAGATAGTGGTTTATCTTTTATTTGCATATCTCATTTCTAAGCTCGTAAAACCGTTTCAGCATTTTTTCCTTTGCTTAACCATCTGACTTCACAATAATATGTTACGTCGTCATATTCGGCTGATTTTTCATTCAAAAACGCCTTGAACTGACGATGGTTAAGCCCTCGGGATCGAATAAAATTGATGGTTTTTACTACCACTTTCATAACATCCTGGGAAGTCGAATGGACTTAGAACACAAGTTCTGTTGGTGATAATGCAATGAAAGGACTATCAAATCATCTTTTTGCACATTTAATTCATTTGCTTCTTCATACAAAATTCCGATGAAACCTTTACGTAAGCCGACCATAGAAGGTGCACCATCTGTGCATACACCAACTAATTTTGACCATGGCAAACCAAAACTTGTGAATACCTTTTCAACTTCATTAAAAATGTTCTCTCCTGTAGTGGTTCCTTTTAGCGGCTGTAAAGCAAGCAATTCCTCAGTAACAGTGAACTCTTTTATCAACACCTCGAATAAATTATAGCCAGTTGAGCTGTGTCAGACAAATTGGTGCTCTCTGTCTAATGCTATGGAAAATGATTCAAAACCAGCCATACGGTCAGTCAAAGTTGTTTTTATATCATTAGCCATCATTTCTACTGCGTCGGGCAAACAGTTCGTCTTGACCAAACACTAATTTTTTCAAATTCATTTTTCTTTCCAGAACATAAAACACTGCAATACTTTCTAACATACACTCCTTGATAAATTTCTCTTCGGCAAATGGTTTTAATGACTTTGCCAAGTTTTGAACTAACTATAAAACTTAGCTTTCACAACATTATGAAGTTGTGTTCTTTGTTTATGAAACATTTGCTGCTGTTTTTCCAAATTTGCCGGTAAGCTTCTGGATTTTGTCTTTTCTTATTTCTCTGTTCAGTGAGTGCAGCATAGGATGCTTAGTTGAAGTATCCTCTTATATTATTGAATCTTTCCACCACTCGAAATGGATTCATTACACAGCAAACAAATAGGCTTACTATTGAGCAAGATAAAAAAGAATTCTTTTCCAGAAGTCCATTTTTTCTTGAAACTGCGATTCCTCTGCATCTACTTTTCGTTTCTTTCCACCAGACGTCATTTTCATTTACTTTTCGTTCGATAAGTTAATAACAAAATATAATTAGTAAGCACTCAAGATGCACACAAAGTCACAAAGCAATTTGACGGCACTAGCAGTTCGTTAGGATATCGCTTGTCGAAGTTATCACCTCGGTAGCTCAAATAGAACTGAAATAAAGTTCAACCCATCCACTCGCTTGTATAGGCAAAATGAAGGAATGATCTAGTATCGTATAGTGTAGAACATTTGAGAAGCTATTAATCTTTTCTTGTGCCGCCAGTGAGGTCGGTAAACATCAAAGGATTTGATGTTTGCCGCCTCCTCTTTGATGATCGCCGTCGCCACTGGCTTGCTCGCTCACTTGATTCCGCAGGAGCAAGCGACAAACCCCATATCACTCGATCTTCCTCATTTGAGTGGAGTATGAGTTAAGTAGTGTAATATATTTTTTTTTAATTGGGTTTTCAAAATGTCTCGCGGGCCGGATCATCTTACAGCGGGCTGGTGTGTAGCTTAACATATGCACTAGATCATCCCCGGATAAAGATCTGCAAGAATATTATAGTCCCTTTTTACTAACAGTTATTCATAAAAAAATTTTTTTTTTAATTGTCGGACTAGTTATTAGCGCTAGCGTTTCCCTATTAGGTTTCTTTATTATTGATTAGTTTGCTATGAACTGCTGGAAGATACCTACTAAAAAGAACAAGGTTCTTTATGATCTTTACCTATTAGATAAAATTTAATTTTAGAACTTTCTTGGGTCCCAGCCAATTTTCCTACATTTCTATATATTAGACCCTTTAAAACATCCATCAATCAATCGAAATCTCTACCATCCGACCATCAGGACGAAATCACTTTAAAAACACGATACCAGAAAGATAATACACCGGCGAAACCGTGCCTTCTTCCCTAAGGCCCCGTTGCCAACGCCTAGCGCTGCGATATTTGGTTCCTCCGGCACGGGAAACAGCTAGCGCAGAGAATTGGGAAGAGAGAGCCCGGCCCCCTAGCGCTCGGTATGACATGGAAATTTCCTACCAGACCAGGAAATCGAGTACGCTGTACCCGGACTCCCTTGCCGGGATATTGGCGCACGCCCCTCACGTTGTCCTTGTCCTTGTGCCCCGTCCGACGCCGTAAACATGGTTGGTACTAACCAACCCCACTGAATGCCTCTGTGAGCTCTCGGACGCGTTCGCAGCAGGTTGGAAAACGGCGACTTGAAGTGAAAGTAAATACTTTCCTTCGGGTACATGTAGGTGCATACATTACCTACCACAATGCTTTGCTGCATCTAGATATGCAGAAGGAGGAATTATTATATTTGAATCAATGAAAAATGTAGATTCTTTGTCGCTGGATTTGAAGCGATTTGCAAGGAGTTTTTTTCCGAAGGACTCTTTTGGTGTCAAATCAATAGTGACATTTAAAACGTTTCAAACGGTTTCTTTTGGATGTTAAATATCTTAAATATTCAGCGTGCTTCACAGGAAGAAGTCCTCTGTACTTTTCAAAATTGTTACTTTCTATAACCTAAAATTATCGGCTTTTGTTGCAGGGTGTTTCGTACAAGTACAGCCCTCAATTTCGTTTTTTTTCTTCTTAATACAGCATTCCTTAACAGATCCTGGTATTTGCTCAGTTCAGGAACTGTTTAGGCTTGTTCCAGGAGTTGTTTACACTATTCCAGGAGTTATTTAGGGGCTGTTCCACGAACTATTAGGCTGTTTCGAGAGCTATATTAGCTGTTCAGAGCTATTTAATCTGTCTCAGCAGTTATTAAGTCTGTTCCAAGAGTACTTAGCTGTAAGTGTTTCCAGATGTGTTAAGGTTCTGGAGTTATTTAAAGTGTTCCGAGAGCTATTTAAGCTTTTAGTTGTTCTTAGGTTATTTAGTCTGTCTAGAGTATCTAGGCCGTTAGAGATCTGTATAGTTTTTCCAAGAAGCATTTAGTCTGCTCAACGCTGTTTCAGCTGTTCCAAGAGGTTTTTTAGGATGTTCCCACGAACTATTAGACTGTCCGAGAGCTGTATAAGCTGTTTAAGAGCTACTTAGTCTGCTTAAGCGTGTTTAGCTATCGCAGGAGTTAATTTAGTCTGGTCCAAAGAGTTACTTAGGCTGTTAACTGTTCCAGAGTTGTTCCGGAGTATTTAAAGTATTCCAGAGCTATTAAGCCTGTTTAAGTTGTTCTTAGAGTTATTTAGTCTGTTC
>RXPK01001262.1:0-89667 GCA_004143645.1 Protaetia brevitarsis | reverse complement strand
TGCGAATAAAAGGCTATTTGTGTTTGTGCTAATGCCAACTCAATTAAATTAGTCCCTCACCGGAACGTGATTATCCTTAATAATAATAATTTCACAATAATTAAAGGAACGGCTCTCCCGGCATGAATGCCGTGATTATTTTGCGACAATAGGTTTACCAAAGCTGAAGCAGTTGTCAGTAACATAAATGCAAATCACCGGCTCAGTTATCACATGCACACTGCGAGCTGGGGCCTCTATATAACGGCTGTCAAAATCTACTCCTGGATTTAGCCAGGTGTAAAAGTAAAGAGGGAAGCGTATGAAAATATGTCAATTAGTCCATAACATTATCCCCCTATAGTATCTATTGCGCCTTGTCGGGAAAGTTGCGTGTTTATTGCCATTGTAGGTATTATTAATACGCGCGGATTTCGACTCTCTAAATCATGACGCTTTGTGGTGGCGAGCGTATGAATGCGGGTTGATTATTAGAAGTTGTTTCATTTTGGGGGGCGGGCGCAGCGCGATTTCCGACGCTTGTGAAAGCTTTACCGTGTACATATATGGCTCCTGCTTATCCCGTGTTGTATTGATAGATGCAACGGTTTTATCGAACGATTTTTTTTCGTTGCATATGCATTAAGTAGGGGTACGTCTTTTTTTCGCTTTTCCTAGTTTGATTCCAATTCAAGGATGGAAATACAAACATAATCAAAATTATGCTTGAGATTTTGGATTATGTAGAGATAAGGCACATGAACGTCTTCCGATGCGAGAGCCATTCTTACGCTTAACTATTCTGTTATAATTATAATTTGCAACGTCTGATAAACATAACAACCTTGAATAGAAGGTAAATCGAGCACTGTGAGATGTATGTATGTAAATAGAAGGGTGGTGTTACACTGCGACCTAAAAGATCTATATGTGTCCCCTATTCTTGCTGTTTTACAGCTGCCTTCCAATCGATTCTTTCAGAAAGTGCTAGGATGTCAGAGGGCCCCATCTAAGTAAAGTCACCCTCTTCGATTCCCACATGCTCCCGAGTACAATGCCCTCGAGTTTTGTCGCACCAGGCTTACGCAGTTTGAGAGGAGGTGGATGGATGTTCATCTTTGTTCCCCACAAAATCTGCCATTCAGGATCTTTTTTCCAATCCCAAGCTTTACTCAGGTGTCCTGCAGTCTACAATGGCCTGATGTAGTCCTGTTAATATGCGAACATGTGTTCTTACTCAGGTTGATTGCATTCTGTATACCTCTTCTAGATAGCAAGTTTTATTGTGCTCATTCCCGGGGAGATTTCCAGTAAGCTGGATTTTCTCTGCCTCCATTTCCATTTTTAGTTTCTTTCAGTATTGTACTGCTATTAACCCGCAAAAGGGCTTCAGTCCTACGAAGGCATTCAAGCCCCTTTTTTTGCTGAGGTTATCCGTATTTCGTTTCTTCACTTCCTGGTGACCCGGAACCCACAGGAGGTACTTTATTTCTTTTGCCTAGCTAATTTAATTTCCCTAGGCATTCCCAGGACCATCTTGGAACTGATTCATAATGAACTCCAGCGCCCACCTTGATGGTTGCTTGGGACTATGAACAATTGATGATAATCCTCTTGCTAGCTGCGGTGATTGGGAGCGCGTCCGTTGGGCTATATACACGTGGCGTCTGGTTGAGAACTGTCTTTAATAATTTAAAATTATAACAATATATACAGTGTATGCAACACAATCTACACACATATATGACATCTCCCCCCGTAAATATAAAAAAATAACAATAACTAACAAAAACAATAAATCTTAATGTAAATATATGATATATAACAAATAATATATGTATCTACTTAACAAACACAATATAACTATTTTTTTATTATAATCACGGAATAGCCTATGATGGCTCTTTTTAGAACTCTGCCATACTTAGATTTTTAACTTGCCCTGGTGGCGTCATTAGATGTAGATGAGGAAGATTCACTAGAAATTGTTATGTAACTGTCTGCATCAGAATCTCATTTTGTACAAATACATTATTGCTTTCATTTTCTTTCTGAGGCTGGTTTAAATTGTAATATCTCCTCATCAGAGGCAGTATCGTAATTATCATAGCAAATATCCTCATTGAGCTCTTTTAAAAAGTACGATTACGTCTTTTTGAATCAGATCTGATTATTTCTCTCTAACTAAATAAGAATGATCATTATATTTTCTACAAACTACCACCAGGCGTCCATATTTTATTATTTTTAATGTGACACTTATCTCCTATACTAAATGGTTTTTAATGGTTTACTATGTTTATATGATACCACTTTTGTACATTTTGACGAGTTTGAAGATGCCTTCTCTGTTCATTATAATTAACATTACGCGGTTTTAAAGATTTATATTGAATTGGTAAGAAGCCTCTAATTTTTCTTCAAAAAGAAGTTCCGCAGGTGATTTTATTATTATTAGAAATAGGAGTGTTCTATACTCAAGTAAAGCTACATTAATATCAGTTTAGAAAAAATACATTTTCTTAAAATACTTTTTATAGTTTGTATAGATCTTTTCAACCTTACCATTTGATCTAGGTACAATGGACTTGACGTTACATGATTAATATTCCATTCTGAGCAAAATCTTTAAATTCAAAACAAGAAATTGAGGACCATTATCTGAAAAATAGAACACTCGGTATCCATGCGCTGAAAATACATTCTTTAAAGTTTCAATGACAACTTTTGCTGTTGTAGTATGAAGTTTTTTAACTTTCAACGTATTTAGAAAAATTAATCAATAATTTAATAGTAGTTACAATTATTTAACTGGAACAAATCTACTCCTAACTTTTCCATAGGAAAGTTTGGTACAGGATGTGGAGTTAGAGGTTCCTTTGCATTATCATTTGAAAATCTTAAACATACACTACAAGACAATACCATGTTTTCAATATCCGAAAACATACCAGGCCAATATAACACATCACGAGCTCTAAGTTTAGTTTTAGTTACCCCAAGATGATTTATGTGCAATAACGATAGCATGTCCTTCCTTAATGAAGTTGGAACAATAAGAGCATTTGCCCGATATAGTAAATTATCAATTAAAACAATGTCTTCTCGTACATTCCAATACAATTTTTCATAATCTTACATTCTGATCTACTTTTGGGCCACCCTATTTGCACATATTGTTTTAACAGACTGCAGTTGTTTTTCCATTTAAAGTTCTTTCCTTAAACAATTTTAATTTATCAGAGCTTATCGGAAAATTATCAGTTAATAATTGATTGACATTCATATTCTGTTGAAAATATAGGTTTTTTACCTATCGTTTTGATTAGGTAAACAGAGAAAGAGCATCAGCAAATATACATTTCTTTTCCTGGTTTTTATTAACATTTAAATCATACAATGCAAATCTAATAACATACGTTGTATCCGCATAGGACATTTAATTAAAGTTTTTTAAAAATGTGAACTAACGGTTTATTGATCAGTTTTCTATAGTTACTTTTTTTGCATATATTATTGGTGAAATCGCTTACATGCAAATACAATTCCTAACATTTCTTTTCAATCTGTGCATAACATTTTTGAATATCTGATAATGACCTAGCTAGCATCATAAGCCTACTGGACCAGAATTTGTATATAAAGGCAGCTCCAAGAGCATATTGTGAAGCATCGACTGTTATTGTGATCGCTTGATCTGGCTTTTTAAAATTGTAAAACAGGTGTTGAAACTAACATATCTTTCAGTTTGTTAAATGACTTCATTTGTTCATGACCCCACAAAAATTTTACATCTTTTTTTAATAATTCTCTCAACGGAGTAGTTAACTTTGCTAAATTTGGTTATAATTTATGCAAATAATTGACAATTCCCAAAAACTTTGTAATTCTTTTAATGATGTTGGCACAGGATAATTACGAATAACATTTACTTTATCATCATCTGGTTTTGATTGCCCTTATCTGATATAATGTGTCCCAAATATTTAATTTCATTTACACAAAATTTACATTTTTCTTTATTAAGTTTTAAATTTACCTCACGTGCTCTTTTGCAAAACTAATTTCAATCTACTATCGTGTTCCTCACCGTTTTACCCACACAATAATATCATCGACATAAATTTCACAACCCGGAATATCTTTAAAGCATTCCTTTATTTTTCTTTGAAATACCTCAGATGCACAAGTCAAATCCATATGGCAATCTTAAAAAACGATTATTTCCCAAAGGGTATATTGAATGTGCAAAGCTTTGAGCTATAATTATCTAGTTTGACATTCCAGAAACCATTCGATGCATCCAATACTTGAAAAATATTTGTGCATTTTTTAACTTTACAAGTGATATCTTCAAATGTTGGAATTTGATAATATTCTCTTTGAATTGCTTTGTTTAAATGGAAAGGATCCATACAAATTCGAAAATCACCATTAGGCTTATTAACAATTACCAAAGAATTAACCCATTCTGTCGGTTCATCCTCTTTTATGATAATATTTTGATTACATAACCTATCTAGCTTACCTTTTATTTATTAATAATACTTGCAGGAAATTTCCTTGCTGAATGCACCACGGTCTCACCCTCGTATCTATTTTAATTTGATATTCACTGGAATGCAACCAATACCTTTAAACACATCTCTATATTCTTCGATTAAGTTTACTATTGTCTATCGTTCCCACCATTTGAGCTATATTCAATCGTTGAATATCCTGAAAACCCAGAATACACGGACCACAGTTCTCTACTACATGAAAATTAATGTTAAAATTATTATTTTTATAGGTACATGGCATACAGACAGATCCCAATACTTTTAAATGATTCCCTGTATATGTTGATAATAAACTTTTGATTTATATAATTTACGATTACTAAAATTCATTTTAAATATATTATATGGAATAATATTTGCCTGGGCACCTGTATTCTACTTTAAAACTCATCATTTTACTTCTACCTTAATATTAATTAGCCA
The DNA here is from genome assembly GCA_004143645.1 of Protaetia brevitarsis. Taxonomy (NCBI): domain Eukaryota; kingdom Metazoa; phylum Arthropoda; class Insecta; order Coleoptera; family Scarabaeidae; genus Protaetia; species Protaetia brevitarsis. Next base: position 84,703 of record RXPK01001262.1, on the reverse strand, counting down.
TCCATTGTTAAGACTATTAACACTTAATAGCTTCTATAAACAAATCTTCCACAAGTTCTTCAGTTTCTAGGTTATATACCATTTTACCATTGTTCTACACATTCGAGCAAAGTTATTAAATATTCCGCATATTCCACAACGTTTCCATATGCTTTGCAATTATTTCTGGCATGTTTGCACACCACATTTTTTGACATGTTCCCATGGATTGACGATTGTTGTTTACTGCTCGGTTGCGTCCCGGCATATACTTCTTTACATTTGTTGGGTCTGCGTTCCGTACGATGAATGTTTGCGCCTGCGTTCCGGACGTGATGTTTTGCGCCTGATCACTTCGTTTGAATTTCCTGTCATGTTGCTGCCTGCATATCTTCTATCCTTGTTTTTTCTTTCTGAATAACCATCACGTCTTCTTCGTCTTGCACAGGTGTTTCATTACAAATGACATCACAACTATTTTTTTGTAATTTCTGCTATTTTACAAATTTCAATGGCTTTTTGTAGATCTAAATCTTTTGTCTTAATAATTTACTTTTAATTGACTTATCTTTCATACCAATGTAATAATTTATCCCTTTATTAGCTATCGGTTAAATTCACCATAACCGCATGTGCTACTTAAATGACGAAGTTCGGTTACATACTCAATCCACTGTTTCGTTGGATTTTTTATCTCTTGTTAGGAAAATATGGCGTTCATAAGTTTCGTTTGATGTAGGTGCAAAGTAATCCCGAAAATTTCTGTTTAATCTTACTGTATTTTTCTTTTTCTTCTTCCACGGTCCATTTAAAAATTATTAATATATTTTTAATGCTTATCGCCAATTGTGTTCAACAGTAATGCCCCTTTATATTCTTCCGATTTTTTTCACATTGGATGTTTTTAAATATATTTGAAATTTTTGTAAAAATAATTTTCCACGCTCTGCATGATTGCTTGAAAAATCCATTTCATCCGGTATTTTTAATTTTCTGCACTCATTTTTCTTTCTTTCGTTCCTAACTTTACAATATCACTGATAATATTCTTTAATTATACTTGATTTACTGACTGGCCATGTGTATCTTGGCGTGATTGGAGCGCGTTCGGCTGTGGGGTATATAGACGTGGGCGTCTGGTTGAGAACTGTTTTTAATAATTTAAATATAACAATATATACAGTGTATGCAACACAATCTACACACATATATGACAATCTCTGCCTTCCGGATAATTTGCTTATCTAGTATGAACTGGAACATTTCTTGTGCAATAGCGTTGTATTCGCCTGAAATATACTTTGATAGTTCCAAGCCTTTGAAATATGTGGTTCTAGGCCAATTATTCCTATTCCAGTTCCTTCTGCCGTTTTGGAGCCATCAGTGTACCATTTGATGGCATTTCTATTCAAGTTCAAGATGGTGTTATGATCCCACTCGCTCCTGTTCTTAGATTTATGGTGATTCATTCACAAAGCTAAAATTTTTTAAACATATCATCCGGGGGCATATCCCAGTGTATTGATCACCGTCAGGAGATTGAGGCCTAGTGCCTAATCATTCCTTCCTTGACCATTCCTAGTGCGTTCTTTTCGCCCACCAGACCGTCTACTATGTGGAGGGGGCAGATCCAATACTACTACTTCAATAGCTTGCGTGGGCAGGTTCTCATAGCCTCCCGCGTATGCATACACATGCTAATCCTTTGCACATTCGAGAGGTTAATTCTCGCGGTGGCCAGATTAGTTCTTTTGCTCCATGCTACTGATGCATAGGTGATGATCGGTCTCCCTATCGCTGTATACATCCAAAGCAGTATTTTTGGGTTGCATCCCTAATTTTTCCCTGCAAAGTTTCTGCACACTATCAGAGTTCTTTTGGCCTTGTTGGTTACTTCATATTCATGTTTGTTCCATAGAAGTTCATTGTCTAGGGTAAGGCCTAAATATTTAACTTCTGCTCTCCTATCTATATTTTGCCCATCCAGTTTTATGGTTCTAAGATTGGATTTTCTTTTCCTGGTAAATGCTACTAGGAACGTTGTCTTAGTGCAGGTTGAACATTGAGTCCGCATCGCATGACACCCATCTTGCTCGTGAAGTTCAAACCTCTTTTGAACTAACACTGTGAGATATATGATAACTAACAGGAAATACGCAATAAACTCAGTCTCACAAATTCTTTAATCTTCAAAACGCAATGTACATTTCGTTAGCTAAGCTAACATCTTCAGGTGTACATACAAATAGTATTGTCAAATACTAAATGCGTAAATATAGTAAGTATATCCTAGGCTAAAAAAATAATCAACAGGACCTACTATATTCAATAAATTCTAAATATTTGTAATTTAAGGGGTGTTAAATCAGTATTGAACAAGCTATTAATATGTTTTTTCATATGAAATGGCTTCCCACATATTAAGGGATTCTAACAATTTCGAAGACTTTAATTAACTCTAAATCAGTTCCAATTGAAAAGAGGACTTCCTGTAATTACCAAAATCGATGACGCCAAAAGCGGATTTATCGCATGTGATTCTTAATATTAATAAATGCTCTTAAATCTATCTCTCCGCATTCTTCCTTATGTGACCTAAGTTATATAACTTATTACAAACACCGCATATTGATCTATAAATTCCAGAACATTTTTAAAATCAATAATTTCAATATTAAATTAAATTTATTTTTAAAGTATTAGAATTTTGAAAAACCGACTAAGACTTGTATTTTTACACAGGTTTAATATCTGGTTAACCCATAATGTATTAAAGTTAAATCTGCAAAACTTTTTTCTCCACTATTTTCTCTGGAATAAGTGTAGTTATATTTCTTAATAACCTCTTATTTTATAACTTTATTTTTAAATTTTATCTATCACACTTTCTTGCAACCATTAATATCTGCTATATGATATACATATTCTAATTCTTCTTTAAAATTATCTTCCGAAAAGCTGGTATGTTCAATAATCTAGTTATTAAGAAAAAGAATGTTGTTTTTTTTGTTTATAGCTTGTATATAGATAAGTTGTGTATATATTGTTTTGTGTGTCTTTTATATGTATATCAAAGTGGAATGTATTATCTTTGATTCATAAGTAATAAATCAAAGAAATGGTAAACTGTGTTGATCTTCAATTCAAACGTAAAATTTTATTGACGGATGCTGATTATTAATGAAATTAAGAAAATATCTATATCAAAATCAAGTAGTACCCAGCAAGAATATCATCTACATATCTAATCCAAAATTTGAGAAAGAAGGAAATTTACTTATAATATCTTTTTTCAAAATAATTTAGGAAGAGGTTGCTAAAAAAGGAGAGAGGGGTTACCCATTGCAGTTCCAAATGTTTGTTTTATAAAACTTATTATTAAAGCTAAAGATATTTTGTTCCATACACAAGTTTCGTTAATTTAATGTATTCAAGAATTTATCAAAAGCAACGTTGTTAAAAATTAAGAAAGATTCAAGATTTTGCAAAGTTTATGTCATAGGGAACATTGGAAACAGAGATTGTTACATCAAAAGATATTAATTTATCTCCAGAGGAAAATTTGAAAATTATAAAGTTATATCTATAAGTTCTTTGTGTTTTTTTTTTTTATGGAAAATCTATTTCAAATTTAAATCGGTTAAACTCTTGTAGTACCATTTAGAAATTGCATAAATGGGAGAGTCAATATTAGAAACAAATAGGCCTATATAATTGCCTGGTTTATGAACTTAAGGTAACAGTACATATGTGGTTCTTAGGATTATTAATTTTAAGTTTAAAACTCAACCCCTTATCTATAAGATTACTACATTCTTTTAATACTTTAGTAACTTCTCTAACATATCTACCTAAAGGATCTTTGGCTATTGTTTCATAATGACCACTATCTATTCTAACATGTCATCAACATCTTTTATATAAGTGTTCTTATCAAGGATCACTATTGCATTACCTTCGAACTCCGCTTTATAGTATATATGCATTCTTTATTTTTTTAAAACAGTGTAATGTGGTTGTATGTATTTTCAAACAGATGCGGCTCGTGTTCTTGAGAAAATAACTATTATATAACTATAAATATTTTTTTTACTGAGGCATTACTTACGCTATAACGTTTAATAAAATTATGTAAGTAAACACACTGATTATGGGTATTCTATAAAAAATCAAGGACTAATTCCATTCACTCGGTTCAAAGTTATCATTATTTTCCCAATTTTTAGGGTAGTTTTGAGTTTAGTTTAAGGTATCAACTTGGCTTTTCGTTATATTAGACTGTATATATACAGGTGGGCCACCACATTCGCGTCGGTTTATATACGAAAAGTGGTAACATATTTTCATTTTTTTTTTTTGTTAAGAGTTATGCAGGTTCAGAAAGGCCACATTTGAAAATAAAATATAAAATAAAAAGGTTTTTTGAGTAAAACGTGGTTGTAGATAAACGCAAGGTTACTTACATTTGAACTTCTTGAATTTAAAAACAAAACCGACAAACTAACCATGGAATAAGTATAAGTGAAATTTTGAATTAATTTAATATGTGTTAGTTAATAATTTAAGTTTAGAACTATCTATAAGCACTTGTGAAGTTACAGACGAATTACATATAGTCTGCATCGAAAGTATGTGACATTTTTGTTTGGTTTGTAAAAAGTTAATAAAAATACATATATCAAACTAAGTCCTTCAATATCCGATCTGAAATTCATTGTGTTATCTCGTACATTAATTTCTACCATTTCCAGAAAATCTCTGCACTTTTTATGTGTTACTGTTCTCAAAATTTTAACATTTTCAAAATCTTGTTTGTGCTTATTTTCTATACAATGTACAGCTGATGCACATCTTTGTTTCCGTATGTTATCCATCACTTTTGTGTGTAGTTAATCTGGTTTTTAGCCATGTGGATATTTGTCCAATATATTATAAAGGACAATCATCACATATGGTATGGAGTATATTATGTTATGGCGTAATAGTTTATCATATCTATCTTCCATTGTTGACTTCTTGTTGCATAGGAATTTGGCTTTACTATATACTTATTTCCCACTTTTTTTTTAAACAAATTCTTTACAAGTGGTGTCATTATGAACTGAGAAATATGCTCTTGATTTGCAACCTTCGCTGATTCTTCTGGGAAGAATGAATAGCTCCAAATAAGTACTTCTATCATCTTCATCGTTTATTTATTTATTTAAGTTTTTTTCTTCATGATATTTTTATTAACAAACCACCACGATTAATACACTTATGTGAAGACATATTTTACACTTACTTTATACAGTGCTACTGTTTATTCTACATAAAGAAATTACAATAAACAAATTATACACGTCTCAGAGTTTTGACTAAAGAAATATGATAAATGTATATATCTATTTGACAGTAAGAGCAAAGTAAAATACGAATAGCGATTTTGTTCAGCATTAAGAAACTATAACAACTATAAATACATAGCTTGTTGCAATAACAAATGTGGACAGAATTATGTTGTTACTTAGAATAACAAATATCTAGCAGATATTTGATTGATTTATATTAATATGTTATATCATAATATATAAAAATATAATGTATACTGTACCAAAACCCATACATTTATAGGTAACAAAAAATCAAGTTGAATTATTAAATCCAAGTTCAAAAAACATAATACTCATAACTTCAAACTGCGTGTACGGAATTAAATATTATCTCTATGTTACAATATTCTTTTTTATATGTCGATGCTTTTATAGATAATAGGGCTGAAATGTACATATAAATAATCCTGAATCCGATCGATGAATAATTATTTTAACCTTAAAATAATCAATAACCCAATCCTGCTGCTAAGATCACTCAAAGAGGTTTTATTTTTTATTTGCATTACTTCACTCAAAGAACTTGAAGAAATATATAGTAGACTCAAATATAATTATACACTCATGTATAATAAAAAGTCGAATTGGCATCTTAAGCCCAACTCCTCAGAAAGGGAACATAATAATAACTTTGAACTGCGTGTACTGAATTAAATATTATTTTATTGTTACAATATGCTTTTGTATATTTCGGTGCTTTTATAACTACTAGGCTGAAACATTTATACAAATAATCCTGAAATTGATAAATGAATAATTATTTTAAACCTAAAATAACCAATAAGAAATTGCTCATACTAACATCATTCAAAGAGATTTTATTTTTTATTTAAATCTTCCACCACACAGAAAAAAACTGAAAAAAAACATATAGTAAATCTAAATGTATATAGTCTAATATATCAAAAAGCCAAGTTGGCACCTTAAACCAAACTCAAAAAAACCACCCCTAAAAAGGGAAAAATAATAACTGTGAACTGAGTAAACGCTACTAGTCCTTGTTTTATAGGTTGCCCATAATCAGTGTTAACTTACATAATTTTTTGAACATGATAGCTTAAGTAATTCTTGAGAAAAAAAGAAATATTGAATTTTTCCACCTTTATGCTAATTTCTTGAATGGGGTGGCATTGATTGAGGTAATTTGTGGTATTTTCAGTGTGTGTGACAGTAATATTTATCCACTTCAATTTCAGCTCGATAGCTTTAGGGGCACTTTTCAATAGCTTATCGGAGTAGAACCTTGCTGTTTAAGAATCTTTCATTACTAATATGTGTAACTTTATTTTATTTTTTTTGATAGCTATATTAAATCTCTGATATTAGGATGATTGGATTGGTGGTTAATGAATCTGTCAGATGATGTTGGTTTTAAAGATTAATCTAATATGATTGTATTGCCATCCGACCTAATGGCTTTAGTATTTAAAAAGGGGAGGCTGCTATTATCATTCTCCAAGTCAGCAGTAAATTGCGCCTGACAATCGTAGGAATTAAACATATCGAGAGTGATATTAACCACGCCTTCAGAAATAATATCGTCAATATATTAAAACATGAATGGAAATCGAAAGGGCAGTGTTGGTATGACATATTGCTAAGAAAAGAATGCATGACAATCATGGCTAAAATTGGACTTATGGGAGAACCCATAGGATTACCAAATCTCTGCAAATATCTCTCGCCAAAGGGCAAATAACAACTTTCTTATGCAAAACATAAAATTAGTTTTTGACAATGAAGTGTGTGGCTCAACAGAAGATCACTTTTTTGGTCTAAACTGCATGGAAATGAAGAGTCAAGTAATTATCCCCACAGAAGCTGCAGTAAAACCATTATAGGCGTTAAATAGGATATTCTTATATCTTGAATTTTCATTTCATTTTGATTAGTGCTATAAAATATAACTAGCATTATCATTAGAGTTATCAAAATGCTATAATAAATTACTTTTACATAACATTTTTATTACAAACAGAGGAATATTCCCTCTATTAATTATTTCTCGCGTTCATGAATACAATTTAATAATGTTTCATTAATTTAATTTGAAATTGTAACGCACAGATGATCAATCATTTCGTTTAATACAGAACATACTGCGACGGTGTATGTTGATGTTCGGACAAAGTTTTCCCCGCAGAAATGTGTTACAACAACTATTAGGAACTTCAGCCTTAATTTATCTAACTCCATTATACATACAAAATAATCACACGCGGCAAACAAAGTAAATAATGTCATTAATAAATCCGTGGTGCTACGTTTAATCTTTAACCCAGTCGGTCACGTTTTATCTAAAGTTGTTGATAAATATTAGCGCAATGGAACGATGTAATAAATTGCGACGTAACATTTTACATAAATTTTTCGTTACCTATCTATATTCCTTTTAATTTTATTTTTTTTTGCGGAAACATTGATATAGCTTTCTATTTTGGCAAACATTTCTTCATTCGATTTTTATGAGGTACTAAAAGCCTGTGACCTCTTTTGATTGCATGACATCATGTTCTTCCCTTTAAAAAAAAAAATGATACCGAAAACATGAGCCAATACGTTTGACGTTAGATATAATTTAATATATAATTAATATCTTTTCAAAACTTGACGACCTCCGATATAACTGATATTTAGAGTTAATCGATAATGTTCCGTGTACCCCTTGTAATATAAAAATAACTTGTACGACCATAAACCTCCGTTGTACTTAATTCTATGGGATCCTGAGGCATGTACTTAAAATATCAAAACATATTTGGCATGTCAGCTATTGCTGTGAGTCAAACAGTTTGGGTAAAAATAAATACGTAAAGTAAAATAAGTTTTTCCTTCTGTGTTTTCATGACGTAATCAACTAAGGGAAAGGAATGCTAGTTAATTAATAAACCTGGAAATATCTTTTACACTTTTAGTCTCTCACACCAGCAGCGAACATGTATATAGTACACATATATAGATCAACAGAAGTAAGATAGTCGGTTTGTTTGCAAGAAAGTTTAAATTGAAATTCTTGTTGATGTAATTGCTACTGAGTAGAAGCAGCTCTTAATTTATAGTGCGATTTCGCTACTGGCAGTCATTCGAATTGGGGCGTTAGTGGTGAAGAAAGTTTTAATATGTTGACAAAAAAAAAATTTCCGTATTTTACACATCAATTTATTACTAATGGACAAGTTATAATATTCACCCCTGCTGACGATATTATACGGAATCCGAACACACCTAATTACACGCCCTTATTTTAATTATCTTGCATGTTAGTAATTCATCATTCCCGTATTTGAATTAATTCTGTCGACGGTTACGGTAGTTATTGGTGTAGGATAGGCTGTAGTGTGCAACATTCTGTACTTCGCTATTGTTAAAAATAAGGAAGAGAGCTTAAAAATAGGAATGGAGGACAAAATGCCGAAACAGAAAAAATTGGGGGAAATAACGAACACAGCCATATTAACGTGGAATACCAGCAACCTGAAAATTCAGGTTTCAATGAAACTCTACAAACTGAAAGAGTATCATGCCATTTCATTCATTCATTCATTCATTCATTCATTCACGTTAGGGTGGGCACTTGATGTCCGGCACTTGAGCTTGGCTCAATTCGTACCATCCCTATTGATTCTCTTATTTCCACTCGAGCAGCTTGGTGTGCTCTATAAAGCCAGTATCTTGCCCAGTGGAAACTTGAGGACCTTCGAGGGCTTAATAGATCTCTCCCCGATATATTTCTGCCTGAGTACCTTTAGTTCCTCACATGTGCAGATTACATGTAAACTCGTTTCCTCCTGTATGTTCGCATCTTCTACACACGGTTCGCTTACATGGCTGTGTTGTATAGATGCTTTTTCAGAGGACAGTGTCCAGTTACCAACCAGTAATGGTTTAACTTCTTTCTTACTGCGCTTGAGTAGGTTATCAGAGAAACTACCATCCCCATCCCTATCAGCGTTTTGGTATGGAGTTGAATCCTCAGTCGACCTCCATTTCTTTGTACTTTCTTTATCTAACCAGGTCCAGATCTCCCTTCTGGCGGAATCTTTAGTAATCCCACATACGGGCTCTGGACCCATGAAGTGTCTCTTAGAGCCCTCCTTGGCTAGTTCATCGGCTATTACGTTGCCCTGTCCCGGCACCCAAATCAGAGACACCGTGTTGTCTCGTGCCAGTGCATTGAGGGATTGTTTGCAGTGCTTAACTAGTTTTGACCTAGTTACAGGGTTTGAGACTGCCTTAATGACAGCCTGGCTGTCAGTTATTATATTAATTTTTCTCCTCATGTAGCCCCCTTTTGCAATCATTTCTGCACAGGCTGCAAGGGCGAACACCTCTGCCTGTAAGACCGTTGTATGTTTCCCCAGGCTTATGAATATCCTTTGATTAGGACTGAACCCACAAATACCGGCTCCTGTCCCCTGGCTGGATTTGGATCCATCCGTGTACCAGTTTTCGTTAGCAGTGATCTCACTACGTGCCTGGTCTCTGTTCGGTATGGAGATTTTCACCTTTTCAGTGAAGATAATTTCGGGTGCCATGCTGTCCGTGGGCATTTGTAGCAATAGCCCGTCCAGCAACGTGCCCGTAGTATAAGTGTGTCCCTCCCACCCTGAAGTTGGGATGCACAGGTTGTTGGCTTTCAGTCTAAGGATCGCATTCATTGCCTCCGCTCTCACATAGAGTTCCAGCGGGGGGAGGCGCACAATGGTCTCCAAAGAGGCGGTCCCTGTACTGTTAGTTGCGCCAGTGATACCCAGCAATGCCTGTCGTAACATGCCATAAAAACAACGCAGTTTTTTTAGCGGTCAAATAGTTCACACTTAAAGCGATTGGTTCCATAAGCGTGGTCTCTAAGTTGATTTGGGACTGTGTAAGCGCCCTAAATGAGGTGGGCACCTAAAGGAAATTAACCTTAGCCTGGGGCCCTAGCCACTCGGGCGTGAAAGGAAATCAGGCGGCGGACGAGTTGGCCAAGCGAGGTTTGTCAAGGTCATTCGTTGGAGCTGGCCCCTAAATCCACTCAGCTTTGTCAGAAGAATACCATGATTTATTGTGTCAAAGGCACTTGAAAAATCTGTGTATGCTACATCTACCTGTCCTTCATTATCCAGACGTTGACTTATATACCGGGAAATAATTGCTAAATTAGTAACTGTTTGATCTACCTGGTACGAAGCCATGTTGATGCGCACATGAAAATGGTTTAATATTATTAAAAATACACGAATAGATGATGTTCTCAAACACTTTTCTTCTACACTTCTCAAAATTTGATAGAAGAGATATGGGCCTGCAATTTTTTATAGCTGATATGTCACATTTTTTTTTTATGGATAGGCATGATTTTAGCTCTCTTCCAAACGTTGGGAAAAGTGAAGTGCTGATGGCGAGATTAATAATATAATACATGAGGGATGAGAAATAACAAATCTAATATCACAATGGAAGAAACTAAGAAGCATATCATCACCAGAAGTAAACTTATCTTGAAGTTTTGCTAAAATTCTAGTCACCCGTTATATTTGGAAGTATTCTCACTATATGCATCAACTTCAACAAGGGGATAGGATTGTTTTTGAGTATTTTGAAATGACTCAGCAAAAGTATTAACAATCAGTTGTGGAGGGTTAAGGCATTCATTGCCCAAAAACATGTCACCGGGATAACAATAGAAGTTACACCAATATGTCAAAATACTTCATACACACGACTAAGTTATAAGTTTCACAGTTAAAAAGTGAATGAAATAGAGAATTACAGAATAGAAATACGACCACTGATAATTTTGCAAGCACCTCATAAAATATTCTGGAGATTGTGGGTTGCGTACATTCCAATTCTTCAACACTTCCGCTTTGGTATCCATCAGGATTCGCACAATAACGCAGAAATACATTCACCCAGTAAACCAAATTCAAATTTCCCTCAATTATTTTTAGTAACCTTAACATTAAAGACTACGATTTTGTGTATTACATTAGTAGTTATTTGAATACCTTTAAGTTGAAATTACTAAAAATAATTGCGGGAAATTTGAATTTGGTTTACTGGGCATTCTCTGCACAGATGACGGGGCTGCTCCACAACTTTCGTGATCCGCCTCAAGAAAGTGGTTCGCCAACAATTCAACAACACCACATTCTCCTCCTTAAATCTAAATAACGTTTTCAAACCTGATTCATATGGCGTACGTCTTGGCTGTAGTAGTGTAAGAACACTTATAAAAGCCCTTCCAGATAGATTTTAACACATCAAAACACTTCTCAATATAAACAAATTTTACATTAAAACAATTCGAGTTTGTGAATGTTAATAATTAATAACATAAATAAAAACCTGTATATACAACATAGGTATCTACCAAGAATTTATTGAGGATATTTGAGAATTAATTAAATAGTATTAAATTTCCAATTAAATGATTATTTAGTAATCCATTTGATAGGCAACACACTAGCTTTAAAATTTAATTAATTAATTAATAATAATAATAGTATATCTTATTGAGATTATATTGGACCACAAAATAGCATATAAATAAATACAATTAGAATAGGGGCGAAGTTCAGTCATGAAATACAGATGGCTGCTCCACCACTTAACCCCAAACATATCATATCAGAACAAAACAAGAGCACACAACGTCCTTAAACAACAGATACGAAGATCGCGTAAAAGCAAATTAATGTTATAAATAACGATAAAAGATGCACGCATAAGTTATTGATTATCAAGAAGAAAAATATAAACATGTTTACTAGAAGAGGATTTACTGGGACTCTTGAAACGATCTGATAGGTTGTTATAGCAATTTGCAATGTTGTATGAAAAAGACCGTCTGAAAAGAGTTATACGGTGATGTGGTAGCGTAAGGAGACCTTTGTAGCGTAAATTCAGATGGCAAACATCGATATGAAAACATACACTGTTGAAAATATTACGGTGTTGGCGTTAATTTTGCGCTAGTCAAATATTTTAGTGTTTTTACAAACTTTGCCACACGAATTGAGTACATGTGTTTAGTAGAACAGAAATTACCAGAATTTGATGTGAACTCTTTGTTCAGATATGAGGATTTACTATTTTTTCTAGACATTCAGAAGCATCAACCAATCAGAATTTTTACCTCGGATAGAAATATAGAAACCCCACCTAATCTAATACGGTATTGCATTATACGCACCACCTGCATTGCACGTGTATCTGTTTTCGAGTTTGTTTCTGCGTATTAACATATCCAAACAAACCACCAAATGTGACTGACCTGCAAAGTGTAACCTTGTGTTATTAAACGTTAATTCCAGTGGGCATAAAAAATTTCAACATCTTAAAGATGTATTGGGAACAACTATTTACGTAATTAGTTCAGATTTGAATCAAATAGCATAAACATTCACTTAATTTTATAATGGTTCTCAAAAAATCATTTTAAAATTAGTACGTTTACTTGAAACCAAAACTTTTGAATGAGTGGTTTTGCATATTTATAATTGAGAAAACGTCTTAAAGAGAGAATATTATAGCACTAAGAAATAGGAGTTGCATATTGAAAAGACGTTGTGTTTAGAAAACAGTGTTAAATCATCCAATAGATCGCATTCATTTAGTAAAACAGCTAGTAAATTTGTCTAGTCTAGATCAAATAAAATGTGACTAGAAGTATATCATAATTCCACGTGTTAGTTGGACAAAATAACCCCTTAGCAATAGACAATACTTGACTATCTTTGTTCGTCAAATTTAAACTTCTATAGTTCTCGACAAAATAACACGAAAACAGTGTGGACCTCTCCTAACTATTAAATTAGTCAAAAAAGTGTTAAAATTTTCAACAGTGTATATCGTGAGATCGAATAAGACTGTCCTGATCTTACTCCACTTTCCATGAAGATTATATCAAAATTTACATACACTGTTTCGTATGAAGTTAGTTAATAAAACACACAAACAGGCAGTCATCGTACGTTTTTTGTCTAATTGCGCGTATGCAACTTAATATACACTAATGTCAACCCGGACAACAAGTGTAGTGCACCAAAATTGCATCTAAGGTATGAGTCATTCAACTAACTGCCGCGCAGAAATAACGTAATAAACATTTTTCAAAACGTATATTTCAGATAACAAATACAACCAGATTTAATTAAAGGTATGGAAGGTTTAAACAATATATATTGTAAAAATACACATTTATGTCATATCTTAACTTATATCAGACATTCTTTACAATTTATACGAGGTACTGAATGGACAATAATGGATGGATGCTTTTCATAGCCATATGCTCTACAACAAAAATATAATAGAAATTTAAAAAATGGGAACATGTTTCTTTAACATACCTGCACTGCTTACATGCTGTGTTCGAAGTGATCAATATCTATGCAAGCATCTACCCTCATCTTCATGTTTTCAGAAACATTTATTAATTGCTCATTTGTAATATTTTCTATTTCATTTCTTATTGCTTCTTTCAATTGACCCATATTATGTAAGCGGTTCCGATAAATTTTATTTTTTAGATGACCAAATAAAGAAAATTCAAGCGGTGTAAGATCGGGTGATCTAGATGGCCAATACCCTGTTATCAAAAAATTCCTGCAAATACTCTCTTGTTTCTCTTGCTGTATGAGCAGTAGCATTGTCATTATGAAAATAGCCTAGCTGTAATTCATCATCAAATAATTGTTCCACAAATTCATGTAATATAAATCTAGATCTGATTGCTGTTATTGTATCCTCAAAGAATATCGGTCTCCTGGAGATTGCAACCCATATCCTTATTTTTACAGGATGCAATTCCGTTTCCCGAATAACATGAGGATTTTGTGCGGATCAAATCCTAATATTTTGAGAATTTACATCACCTGTTAAATTAAACCAGGCTTCGTCAGAAAGAAAGTAATTGCGGGTTGACAATTACGTTTTCTTTTTTAATTTCCTTCTCTATTCGAGCAAATACTCGGTTAGCTGGCAAAAACGAATTTCTACTATAGGAAAAAAATATTCAAATTCTTTTAAGGTTGCTGGTGCGTTATTCAATAGCCGATAGCCAAGCATTCCCATCATGTAATAATTTTTGTTTTGTACACCACAACTATCTGAAATTAGTCGAAACAAAATTACATTTTCACAAATTTTGTATGTTACTAATAGGTGGTGAGGTGCAGAAATTATTTCGTTCCATCCCTTGTCGTGTTCACTTTCATCCGAACGGTAAATGAAAAGGTTTTTCTTGTCTTGTTTGCTTTTCGAGTCACCTACAATTATTGTAAAATTATACTTGGCTAACTGCTTTGAGAAGTAAGAGATTTGATCAGGAACGCGATGCAAGACTTGATTTTTTGACAGTCGAATAAAAACACTGCCTTCAATTTATGAATTCTTTTTTGGGTAACGGGTTTCTTCCTAACCTAGTCGTTTTTTTTTCATTTTTAGTTTCTCGTTCAGTGAAATGCATGTAGAGCATTAATTTGTTCTTGGACTATCAAACCCTATACTGAAGTTTTTTCGAAGGCAGAACGAAAATAAGAATGTTTTATCTTCAAATTGTGGTCTGGTTCCTCCTGGGCATCATACATTCTTCACATTTTTTTTTTATATTTAAATTTGAATTCAAGTAGACACGAGCAGCTGATTTGCTTCTACAATAGTGACTTTCTATGGCCTTAATTTTTTTTATGATTTTTTAACACTCTTTTCTTTTCGGCATAAATCCGACATTACACCTGATTGTAAATGCCTATGTGCAACACCAATTACGATTTTTTGATAGTCTCAGTGTGTCTAAGAACGCCTGGCGACATACTGGTAAGTTTTTTTTTTTTAAATAAAAGTACTTAGTCGTAATACCTCTATCACCTTTTAAACCATTAACACTCTTACTTGTTGCTGGTCTAAAGCTGTTTGTATACTTTAAAATGAAACTGTTAAAATACAGTAATGAAAGTATGTTCCAACAAAATGAGAAATGTAGAATCAAGTGTTTGTGTGTTGTCATATAAATAAAAAACAAATATGTTTTTAGTTGATGTGTTTTCAATAAAATAAAGATGTGTCAAATATAGTAATTCTAAAGTAGTTGAATCGTCTATAATTCTTCACTGTTTATCATCAATTATAAGTACATTTTAATTGAAACTATCTTGTTTGGTTTTCAACTCCTTTTAAAATTGCAATTACTATAAAATTTTTCATGAAACAAAATTTGATTTTGCCTAGTAATGTCCTTACAACGGTAGGCAACCGCCTTCTTGCCGTGTTGACAAGTTAAGGGTATTGGAGGCCCACGGGGACCATACCTGTAATGAAGTATGTGTATACCTTGAATATTTTCTTCTACACACACCTCCATTATCATTTTATAAACCTAATTTACATTTAAAAATAATACTTACATCTTAATAAATTTTTCCTATTCAAATTGAAAACTAATCTAGAAATAGGAAGATAATGGCAATGTAGTGCCCCTCAGGGTAAGCTTTCGAGGTCTGGGAATCGAATGACGACATCGGCGAACCCTGAGGAATAACCATTCTCGAGATATTTACAAATATGTGTCAAAAATGGCTATTTCCTCGTTTTTTCCCTATTCAAGTTGAAAACTAATCTAGAAATAGGGTGATAATGGCAATGTGGTGCACCTCAGGGTAAGCTTTCGAGGGCGGGAAATCGAATGCCGGCAATCCGTAGGAATAACCATTATCGAGATATTAACAATTATGTGCCAAAAATTGCTACTTCTTTGCGAGGTTTTTTCTCGTACCTTGAATATTTTCTTCTACATATACCTCCATTTATCACTTTATAAATCTAATTTATATATGAAAATAATACTTACATCTTAATAAAGGTTATAAGAAAGCTTTAAACACAAAAAAGAGATGTTAACACAACGTGACCTACCAACACGTCAAATTGGAAACTTGAGCAATCGCAAATCTACGAGTAGAGACCTCTATTGGAATTTACAGCAAACTGGATTTGTCTGGTTTTGCTACAATACACCAACTTTCATACTTGTTTTGAACTGGATAGGTCCGAAATTAACACGACTCAAAAATGTTATTTATCTTAGTTGTTTGATGAATATCCCATCTTTAAAGTTATCTTATAAATTAATAATCCAATTGTAATTGTTAATAATTTCATCACACATCATTCGACGATAAATTTTGACAGTGACAGGTGGATAACCTATATACTACTTAACCTATACTCCATTCACTTTAAGAATGCAGTAGATAGCTCTGCGATCGGCGCCCAAATTTCACCGAAGAATGAAAAATTAGCGGCAAATTCAAATTGTAAATTGTCAGTGTCATAAGCGAAAAAGTTTGGTTATCAAAATTTTGTAATAATAGGAAAGGATAACATGAAATCACTACGCTTTTAGTAGTTTATTTAGAATGTTATAGTCATGATATAAGGTGATAAAATAATACAAATAAAGTAACAGTGAATACATTTCGGGAATCTTACGGGGGTAGTTAACGATAGTAAATATAATGTAAGTTTAATTGCGTTTCTGGAAACTTCAATTTCAATATATAATAGTTAGAACAAAATGCACGTTTCAATTATCATTCAGAATCAGATTCTAATGACAGATCTGATGATGATGAGGTATTTGCTGTTATGATGAATTCTTCGATCATATCTTCAACAACATTGTCGAGTTGATACATCTTATTTTCTTCTTCAATAACATGTTTGATGCAATTCCTCCATGCACTACTATCTACAATGTTAAGCCCCTCAATAAGTAAGGTTTTCACCTCAGGTAATTTAAAAGTTTTGTTGTTAGCTGCGACATGATGCTTTACTTGAGCCCAAATAAGCTCAATGGGGTTCAGATTGCAGTGATAAGGAGGCAATCTTAAAATTGTATGACCACTGTCTTCTACCATTTGATCAATAACATATGGGATGGGATTATCGTTAATATATTTTCTTGCAAGTTCAAGCAACTCAACCTTTAACAAAGTGTTGTCAACAATAATTCCTTTTGCAAGAAGCCATTCAATTAATTGTTGCTTTTTCCATGCCATGATAGGCTTTTTTTCTGTTCTGACTGAGTGGTAGGGAGCATTATCCATAATAATAACAGAGTTTGGTTCCAGAAAAGGAAGCACATTTCTCATCCACTCCGTGAACACTTGGCTGTTCATTTCTTCGTGATAATCTCCAGTTTTCTTGGATTCGAAAAAAGGAGACCGTTTTCAAGGAAACCATCTTCGCTACCAATATGTAAAACAATTAAACGTTTTCCTTTTCCTGAAGGGTTTTTCAGTCCCGTTGAAACTCCTTCCACAAATGCTTGTCTTGCAGTGAGTACTGTGGTGTCTGCCCATATTTTTTGCTTTGTATGACTTGCATTAACCCAAGTTTCATCCAAATAATATATCTTTCTACCACTAACACGAAATTTCCGAATGTTGTTTAAATATTGACGCCTCCATAATACAATATCTTGTCGTTCTATTAAAACACTATTGCCACTTCGCTTCATCCACTTAAATCCTAACTTTTTAAAATTTTCCAGAGCGTCGTTCTTTTCAATATTGGCAAAGTGTCATCTGCATTAATAACCTGTAAGATACAATGCGATGAAGTAAATGTAAGATAAATGGATAATATTATATTTACACCCAATAGTTTTGTGCACGTAGGTAATTCGTTCTGCAAGAAAAAGGAATGTACGTGTCGTCTAATTGCTGACCTATCTGCTTCGTCCAAGGAATCCATATGCACTTTGACGAAGACGTTTTTAGGGGTGAACTGATAACTCCTGTGGTCTCCTTTCTTTTACAATATCCCACACTGTTCTTTCACCCACCCCAAGTTGCTTTACAGTCAATTTAATTGCTGCCGATTTAGAACTGTCCCGCTTAAGCTCCAGATACAAATTATAAGCCATTATCCTTTGCTTACTGCCAATATGTTTTTCCTGAGGATTTTTTGATGACCCTGCAGGTAGATCAAATACCTCTTCATCTGCCATACTAAAATTGATGTAAAATATACTATGTCATCACTATCATTTTATATAGTTATTAAAACAATACCTTCAAATATTCAACAGTACTCAGTAGAGCTCTAAGAACTATTTTTGTAACAATTTGCTTATAAAAATTACACTAACCACACGAACGACACAAAAAAGCAATAAACACGCAAATACAGATCTGAAACCAACACCAGGATTGACAAATGTCATAGATGTCAGAAAATATTTTGTTTTATCCAACTTAAATTTCATTTGCTATATAAAATGTTTTTCGTATGTGTGAATTCGCCTCGTCTATTAGCCAATCGCAAGTCGTAAATCTTTCGCCTATCTAATGTAACGCTGCATTCTTACAGTGAATAGACCTTAGATGTCATTATTCATTTTGAAACAGTCGATATGTTGTAATCTTAAACCGTATGGAGTACAATTACAGAATGAAATCAATTATTAGTTGACTAAGCATTTTTTTCTCTCAGTGTAGAGTCCCCAGGAAACTGTATTGCTGTTAAAAAAAAACATATTTCACAATGCATTATCAAAAGACACATTTACAGCGGTATTTTAATATCATAAATTGTAAACATAACGGTCAAAATTTCGTTAAATTTAGTAGCCCGTGTAAGATGTGTGCTGTTGCATTATTTAAGATATGAATATCAAAACATATTTCCTTGTTGAGCTCATGAATATGCTGTATCAGAGAGTTTAAAACTTTTCTGCTGGTGGTGGCACAAAATTTAACCCCTACTCACATAAAAGTTGAATAACGTAACGACATCAAACTGATCCGGTAAATTTATAGGTTTTCATAGTACAATTTTTTTCCCGTCCCCTTTCCCTCTCGGGTCTCGACCATGCAGCAATTTTTATTTTATGGTTTGGAAGCTATTGTTGGGAAACCGTTAAGTTACCATATCATTCTGTGATTTTTATCTTAACTTATCCGAGGAATTTTAAATGCAGGACATAATTTATCTGATATTATAACACGTACGGTGTTGTTTGCTCTAGACCGGTGAAGGAGTACCCAAGTGGGAAGTTTAACGGCGATTCTTTTAGTATAAAACAATTTATACGCGATAGGGACGGAGCATAAAGCTCAGTGTCTGAGCCAAGGAATATATAAATGTCGTTGTTTGCAAATAAAATTTATTGGAAACTCCGTTATCCCACTCCCTCTTCGCCTTACGTTCTTGTAGAATGTTCACGTTACTTTAGGTAAGAAAGAATTTATTTATTCTGATCCATCGATATTTTCGACGTTAGGGCAGTGCAACTACGTGTATTGGACAATATAAAGAAAAATTGACGTACAAACGGTAAAAGTGACAAAATCAATATACAGGGTGGACCAATAGTACGGAAAAGTAATATAAAGTTTATTTACTATAACAGACGAGGTACACTTCTCACAGGAAAAATCGGGACACCAGCAATTCAGAATTTTAAAATTTCTTGATTGTAAATGCAACTTTCGGAGGACGTATTCACTTATCATAGCCATAAATCACTTAATTATGTATATTACTGCGATCAAAGGTAACGACTAGAAATTTAAAGAGAAAAATAAATCCATGTGATTCAAAATGATTGTCGTAAGAAAAAAAATGTTTTCCGGAAAAATTTATCTATACTTATCACCAATTTAATGAGCGAAGTTAGCTACATACAAAATTTCATACATTAAATGAATTTTCTTGACATTTAGCGACATTGGCGTGCGTGTTGTAGTGTCTTTCGATTATTTATCTTATAATTTTTTTTCAAATCGTTTATATTTACATCTAATATCAGCAACAATAGTATTTCTGAATATTGTAAGAAAATAAGGGAATTTATCTGTGGTAACAGCTTAACAAACAGGTAAAAAATCAATATTAACATTAAGTGAAATAGTTTATTAAATTTTATAATTTTATAGGCTTATCATACACTTCAGCGCAATGAGCTGTCAAAAGAAAGTTACATTGTCATCCCTATAAAGTTTCTACGGTACAGGAATTATTACTATTAGATCACGATGACTTGCTAAACAAATCATTTTTCTCGGATGAAGCCTGGTTTTATCTAACAGACTATATCAATTTACAAAACTATTGTATCTGGTCTGCACACGAATTTCGAGAAACGCAATTGCATCCTGTAAAAGTTGGAGTTTGGTTAGCTATGTCCAGGCAACGAATAATAGGGCCAATTTTCTTCGAGGAAATTGTAACAGCCCAACATTACCAACAGATGTTGGAATTGTTTATTGCAGAGTTACAAGAAAATGAGCTTGAAGCAGGTTATTTTCAGCACGATAATGCTCCAGCACATACTGCTCGACAAACCTGCCAATATCTTCAACAGTTTTTTGCTGACAGGGTCGTTTGAGCACAAAAATGACCACCAAGATCGCCTGATCTAACCCCATTAGATTACTTCATGTTCGGCTATCTAAAAAATAGGATCTATAGAAACCGCATACATACCATAGAAGAACTGAGAGATGCAGTTTTGTCACTTAATAATTATACTAATTGTATGTAATAATTTAAAGTAATAAATAAATTTAGTTAAACACCAGTTAGTACTGAATTGTAAAATCATAATTTAGTAAAGTTAAATTAATTACATTTCATTTTTACAAGCAGAAACACCAATCCATAGTCGTTTATATAATGCGAGTTCAAATATAGGTTACGTTTTCCTTATTTATGACAGATTTACTTTGTTATGTTCCAACACTGACTTAGTTCAAACCTTCATTACAAACACGCGGCATATACCTACACCCTGTTACTATCTATAGGAGCGAAATTGACAATCATTTTTGAATCTCTGTGTATATAGAGAGAAAAAGGTTTATGTATAGAATAAACAAATCGGAGTTTCGGTGGCGGTGTTTCCTTTAGAAATACCAATGAAAAAAAAATACGTAACAACAAAAAGAACTCTTGAATTGACGGCTTCATTTAGAAATATATATATGTGTTGAACTTGTTTCATGTTATGTAGAGATCATTCTTTTTTAAGGAAACATGTGGTGATGGGATTTCATTATTTAATATTATGTTACTTGTTAGTGCTGCTGTGATATTAGTTACTTACTTCGATTTATGCTCGCGAGTATTAGTTTAGCAATAGACAATATGTCAGTCAACCAACCTCCTCAGTTTTGGGATAATGTGATTTTCCCAGATTTATTGACTACACTATTATTGATGTATTAATTACTATTGTTGTTTAATATTCTTAAATATTGTATTATTATAAAGTTTTCGTCTATCTATAAAAAAATTACCAAAACCAGGTTTAAGGTTATTTATAAAATTCTTAAATAAAGCAATTGAGTTCGCAAAGAAATTATTTATTTTATGAACCTTCCGTTTATTGTATTTTCAGGAAATATATCTTAGCTATCGCCTGTGTAATCTGACGTCGTTGATCTATTTTCTTGAGATATGGCCAACACTGGGTCTCTTTACAAAAGGACAGGTTTATTAACAATCATTTAAAATATTATTGGGATTTATAATACATAACA
Organism: Protaetia brevitarsis; assembly: GCA_004143645.1. Taxonomy (NCBI): domain Eukaryota; kingdom Metazoa; phylum Arthropoda; class Insecta; order Coleoptera; family Scarabaeidae; genus Protaetia; species Protaetia brevitarsis. The sequence goes on along the minus strand of RXPK01001262.1, from coordinate 62,817 downwards.
AACATTGTAAGAAAGCATATTGTTCGTAAATCTCAGTTAGTGCTAAAATATTTATTTTTGAATTTGATGTATCAAATGTTTCAAATTCAAAAAGTATTAAATGTATTTAATACGTTTTCGTTGCTACTGCCTGAACTGTGTTACAGACTAAAAGGTTTGCTATATTTCAATAAAATAGAACGAACATTGGATTACATAGGCGATAGTTAAGATATATTTCTTGAAAATACGATAAACCGAGGGTTAATAAAATAAATAATTTCTTTGCGAAACAAATTGCTTTAAAAATGTGGTAAATAATCTTAAACTGTTTTTTCGTAATTTTTTAATACATAGAAAAATATTTTGTAGTAATACAATATTTAAGAATACTAAAAAACAACAATAATGAATACATCAATAATAGTGTAATTAATCAATGTGAAAATTACATTGTTCAAAAACTCAGGAGGCTGATTGACATATTGTCTATTGCTAAAGTATTACTTGCGGGCATAAATCAATTAAGCATATAATTATATAATTTAAAATCCCATCCCATATATGTTTTCTTTAAAAAAAGAATTATCTCTACTAACATCAAATAAGTTAAATACCTACATGTGTATTTCTAAATGGTGCCGTCTACTCAGAGGCCTTTAGTTGTTATGTATTTTTTTTGCATTAATATTTCGTATCGGGTATTTCTAAGGAAACACCGCCACCGAAATTCCAATGTGTTTATTTAATGTATAAACCTTTTTCTCTAAAAAAGTGATTTATGACTTTCATAAGTGTATCCTCTGAAAGCTGCATTTACACCCACGAAATTTTAAAATTCACGATTGTTGGTGTCCCGATTATTCCTGTGAGAAGTGTACGTCATTACTTGCAATTTCGGGCCATGCAATACCATATTATTAAAATAACCAACTAACATATAACTTATTCATGTTCAATTAAATATACTATGTTGGTGCCTACTGCTTTTTAAATTGCATGTTTGTCACATCTCCCCAATGTATTCCCACCAATTTAGTTTTATTACTGTCAACTGTCGAACGGTTATATTCTGCATTTGCAGTAAATTGTGGGAATTTGCGTTTATACTTAGTATATATTTATTTAAAATAAGTAGTTATTACAACTAAACCATACCGAAACCATTGTGTAAACAATCGAAAGAGTTAATAGTTTCGTTAATCGTGTATTTCAACGCAGAACGCGAGAACAACGGGCCATTACTCCCGTTAACTTTCGTGGGAGGAGTATGAATTATTTTTAATGTCATATTCTTTACAGTATTTCGTTTTTAGAGAGTAACGAGTGCTCTAAACATTCATGTTGCAAACATAAGCAAAATTTCATCCACAAGTAAACAAGGAAATACATCCACTAACCCAAAACGAAAATGCATACAAAATAAATGTTGTAAAAATTGATTGTTCTACTCATTGTCAATGTGCTATTGGAAACACAATTTATGGACATGTACGAAGACAGTGAGTATATATAAATATTGTTTACAGAAATAGGTCTTTCACATACATTTTTTCAGACTAACATAACACATTAAACATTTTGAACAGTGCTCTAAAGAAAAAGACATTTTCTATGGTTGAAACACATTGTTGTGGTAGATATTACATGTTCTCAAAGAAAAGGAAGTTTGTTACGAAACGATGGATGAAATATGGCAGATCGGAGGATACATACAATTGTATAAAGCGGATTGAATTAAATTAGTCTGGAAATTTGACGTACTTGGTGTACAACATATCGGAAACGAAATTCAGAAGTACTAAATCAGAGAGATTGGTTTCGATAGAGAAGAAACTTGCATACTAATCTTTACTGTGAATACTTTAAGCGATAATGGTCCCGATTAAATTTATTGTACTCACTTGTGCTTTTTTATTATTTTTTCCACTGCTATCATGATTAAAATACTTCAAATCCTGATTTTCAAAAAGAATTATCACTATAATATTAACGGTAAATGTTATTTTTAAGAGTTTGTTTATTCACTTGTCAAAAGTGTTTGACAGTTAAATAACCTAACGGTTTGTTTACATTTTGACGAACAGAAAATTTGCAACACGGTCGTGACGTCATAGCAAACTGACTCACGTAGTACCTCGTCTGTTATAGTAAATGAACTATATAACGCCTTTCCTGTAGAATATGTAATAAAATATTACATATAATAATTGTAACTGATCGGAAGGCCTTTAGTTTAAAGTTATCTGAAGATATACATAATGTTCAGTAGAAGCGTAGCCCTAGCCAAGGCTAGCCCTAGCTTTCATCTCGATAAACTCATGAGGATTTTCAGTAGGTACCCCATGTTCTGTAATTCTGTAAATTAACGTATCCCTGACAAATGAAACCAAACTTCATCGCTAAAGAATGTTGAGTCGAGAATAATATTATTATCGTTTAACTGCTAATTGAACCAGTGGCAAAATAGTTACCCCTTGTTCAAAATCAGGTGGAAACAATTGGTTTATTGTGTTTACTTTGTATGGATGCATATGCAGTTTTTTGCAAGTGCTTTAATTTGACAAGTCCCAACAGAGAGTCCTACGAAATAAATATAAGTGACGTCAAAATGTAAACCTATAGAAAAAGTCAGATTACCTGGCTAATAATTTTGGCAGCGATTTATGAGGACTATGTTCCATTCTTTCCCGAATATTATCCAAAATCGGTTCTGTTAATATGGTGGGTTTACCTTTAGACTTCTTTTTGCAAATGCAATGTCCATCCCAAGAAACCAAATTATGTATCAAGTACATCACTGCAATGTAGATATGTACATATCGCAGGCCTGGTAATATGTCCAGTGCTTTGCATATTTGCCTTACAAGTTGAGACTTATGTCCGCAACAAGTACACGTTCTGAGAATATACTAGCGATATTGAATATAGGTATATGCTGGCGATATCAACGTTACATCGACACGATGACGAAAAGTATATAAAAGTGCTTTATTTGTTATATCTAATGTATATTTAAAATAGGTACTGATAATATATATTTGAATGTATCTGGATGTTCAGTTTATGTTGTGTGTAAAGTCCATTTTGCATAATACTTATTTAGTATGTTACTTAGTTTTCGGGTTGAAACCGTGTCCTGCAAATACCTGTGACCGATATTTCGTCCTCACTTGAATGAGACATCTTTAGATATTGCTACTAATGTTGCTGTTCAGCTGAAATTGTAGTTTAACCAGCTCAACCGCAATATAAGCAGCAGCTTCAAAGATATCTCATACGAGCGAAAACGATACGTCAGCCACAAGCAGTTGCAGGACACAGTTTCAACCTAAAACTAAGCAATGTGTGGTACTAAAAAGTCAAAAATTGACACTTAAGAGTTAAGTAAAACACCCTAAAAATATTTGCTTGTCAAACACAACTATACGTTTTTTAAATATATGTTAGTTATAACTTTTCGCTATCGAAACTACCTGCATCTTCAGAATGATCATCTATATTGCAATGTAAATAGCAATTGATATGTGATAGTGACATAGGTAACTTAAAATAAATGTATAGAAAATAACACACGTTATATGAAACTACTTTTTAATGATATAAGTTAAAAATACATACATACAACCGCGAAAAGTAATTGTGAGTGAAAGAAAACTGACTTTCTTAATTACCCCAAAAATTGAAAAGGTTTAACTTAAAATAAAAGAACAGAATTTTTAACTCAACGACGTTAATTAACAATCAAAATTTATTATATATAAAAAAAATTAATTATAAATTTGCAGAAAAAAAAACCGTGAAAAGAGGGTTCTGGCCTAAATTTAAAAACTGCACGTGATTGTAAATTACAATAGGACAATGCTATTTCCTATATCAAAGCAAAAAATAAGTTTGTTCAAGAAGATAATTCTATTATACCAAAATCAATCCACGTGGTTTCAAAATAACACAAACTAAATTACATGTGGACAATTTCTAGTAATTAACAAGAATGAAAAACTAAATGCAAGCACAATGCTTCTATTCACCCAACCCGAGGTGATTAATAATTAAAATGAAAAACGGAAAAATTAATTCTTTAAACTAAATTGAAAAAAAAAAAAACAAACTGCAAATATATCTTCCCGACCAAAAATAATAAATGATCTTATATCTATAGTGTGCAACAATTATTATTAAGCGAATTCCTTGATGGATAAAATAAAAGACAATTAATACGAATTAAAATTACGAAATCAAAATGAAATACAAAATGGCAGCAATGATTTAAAAATACAAGTACTCACGCTAATATCTACCAAGGAACTGCCTCACAAAATTCATACAAAAATCCTACTCTCGACTACGTACAACGCAGCCGCACAAATCACCGACAAAATCTACTAGAATAAGCATTAAGCAGAACTAGCCAATGCTAGACATCTAAATAAATAAAATTAATATAAAAAAACTGAACACATAATTAAATAAATCGTACAATCAAATCATTAACTAAATCTATACAAATATAAACATTATTATGAAAATTTCTCGATACAATGATTCAGGAGTTTTAAGCAAATCAAATATGCAACATAAAATACATTCGCGGTAAATGGGTTGCCACAGCAGTTCGTCCAGTTTAGTGCAGTTTGTGGTGAGGGGTCTAGGAGAAGTCTGCAGCATTACCAGTACCACAGTTTGGGAGTATTTTTGATTACTGACTAGTTAAGCATGACGGCAGTTAGCCATGACCGTGGTCATTTTTTTTAGGTATAAATTATGGTAGTTTTAGTGTGGTTATTCAGTTGAATGTTTCTGCTGATGATGATAGCTTTGCTATTGAAACGTACGTCCAGTTTAGTGCAGTTTGTGGTGAGGGATCCAGAAGAAGTTTGCAGGACTCATTCTTTTTGTTTATTACCAGAAGTTCTTGCAGTTGTATGAAACAGGGGTAAAACTTTTATGTTATTAAAACCCATATTTTCTTTTTTTACTATTATTTAAATATTTCTCATTAATTAAAAATAACGTCAACAGGGTCCGATCCTGAAAGTTTGAATTAAAAATGAATATTTAACGAATCGGGCTTTCTTATAACGTGGAGGCTTCTGGATTTCTCGTACAATAAATTGCAGAGGAATATATCGCCGCAAGTTAAGCGTATCTTTGCGGGTGAGAATATTAAATTACCACATTCGCTACTGTGTATTAGCAACGTACCTAAATTCCAGGTTTAGTACTAAGTGTATGAAAAAAAAAAAAGCGAAAAGACGCGGTAATAAAAAGGAGAGAGTTGTAAGAAATAATGATTTGTAGAATTGTATGTAAATTAAAACGATATATTAGCAGCACTGTTGTGCGAAACGTCTTCTGCGCGGTTGGATTTTCTTTATGCTTCAATGTTTTAACAAGAAAACGCCTCGGGCTACTGTTACTTACACTATAATGTTAGGTCACAGACAGTGAAAAATAATGCGGCCGTTTGTAGTACAGGAGGTCGGGATTAAGACACTTGATATTAATTTCCCAAGTGTACAATACATTTTATTAGTTGTTTCTCTCTCAAGGCTAGCACATCCTTGCAACCTTAATGCAACTAAGTACGGAATGCATAAATATTTAAACCGTGCATAAACCGAGTGCTGAATATTCCCAACTTTTGACGACATCTTCTCTTTTCCCCTCGTCTGAAGAGGAAGTGAAGAGAACAAAAAAGGAAGAAAAAAAAAATAGACAATATAAATAAAGTAACTGAGGCAAGGACCATGCGGACTTGAAACTTTCATTATGATGGCGCGTTATCCGTCAATTCGCCCGTTGTTCCGAAAGTTTTATCTCCTTGCACTCTTTAAGCAACGGCAAAAATAGAGAAAAGGAAGCAAACACTAAGGGAGTTTTTGGAATGCAGGAAAAAAACTTTAAAACTAGAAGGGGAAAATATAAAGCGACTGTTTTGTATCGGAGGAAATACAAGGGAAATTTTTCAAGGGAAAATGAAAGTCATTTGGATTACGATTTTATTTCGTGCGCGAACGTAAGGAAATATCATTTTACGAAAGTAGAAATTGCTTTGACATGCACTAAAAGTACTAGAAAATTTCTTCTATTGTAATACGAACTATTTAACCCTTTCAGTCCTGGCATACACTGAGGTACATATGCTTATAAATACTTTTGTTAATAGCAAGACATTCCTGATTTTAATTCTAATGGCATGTATGGTTTTTTTATATATATATTGATTTACTATTGGATTAAGCTGGATAGATCATAATTTATAATAAAACGAGGGAACTGCTGTGGGTACAACTTTATTTTATGTCCGGTTGAGTTATATTATTACATAGGTTGCCTATAAGTATATAACATCTCCCTTTTTTCTTTTTTTAAAAAGGCTTATTGTTATATATTTAGAGTAGGGAATTTAGTGTAGTTGGTAGTACGTAAAAAGAGGAGTTTAGTTTTAAGACAAGCATGGCGGGTCAATGTGAGAAAGTGTAAACCGTGTGTAACCAAAGAACGAATAAAATACAAATTCTGCTGAAGCGTTGTCTTTGTATTACTGGTCCTAAGAAGTAGAACACATACGAAACACTTATAGCGTAACTTAGTACACTTCTCACAGGAAAAAATCAGGACACCAGCAATTCAGAATTTTAAAGTTTCTTGATTGTAAATGCTTTCGGAGGACGTATTCACTTATCATAGCCATAAATCACTTAATTATGTCTATTACTGCGATCAAAGGTAACGACTAGAAATTTAAACAGAAAAATAAATATATAGAGAGAAAAAGGTTTATGTATAGAATAAACAAATCGGAGTTTCGATGACGGTGTTTCCTTTACAAATACCAATGAAAAATATAAAATACATAACAACAAAAAGAACTCGAATAGACGGTTTCATTTAGAAATATATATGTATTTAACTTTTTTGATGTTATGTAGAGATAATTCTTTTTTAAGGAAACATGTGGTGATGGGATTTTATTATTTAATATTATGTTACTTGTTAGTGCTGCTTTGATATTTGTTACTTACTTCGATTTATGCTCGCGAATATTAGTTTAGCAATAGACAATACGTCAGTCAGCCTGCTCAGTTTTGGGATAATGTGATTTTCCCAGATTTATTGACTACACTATTATTGATGTATTAATTACTATTGTTGTTTAATATTCTTAAATATTGTATTACTATAAAGTTTCCTTCTATCTATAAAAAAAATACCAAAACCAGGTTTAAGATTATTTATAAAATTCTTAAATAAAGCAATTAAGTTCGCAAAGAAATTATTTATTTTATGAACCCTCCGTTTATTGTATTTTCAGGAAATATATTTTAGCTATCGCCTGTGTAATCTGACGTCGTTGATCTATTTTCTTGAGATATGGCCAACACTGGGTCTCTTTACAAAAGGACAGGTTTATTAACAATCATTTAAAATATTATTGGATTTATAATACATAACAAACATTGTAAGAAAGCATATTGTTCGTCAATCTCAGTTAGTGCTAAAAAATTATTTTTTTAATTTGATACATTTAATTCTTTTTCGTTGCTACTGCCTGAAGCTGTGTTACAGACTAAAAGTGTTAGCTATATTTCAGTAAAATAGAACGACATTGGATTACACAGGCGATAGTTAAGATATATTTCTTGAAAATACAATAAACGGAGGGGTAATAAAATAAATAATTTCTTTGCGAAATTAATTGCTGTAAAAATGTAAATAATCTTAAACTGTTTTGGTAACATAGAAAAATATTTTGTAGAAATACAATATTTAAAAATACTAAACAACAATAATGAATACATCAATAATAGTGTAATTAATCAATGTGAAAATCACATTGTTCAAAAACTCAGGAGGCTGATTGACATATTGTCTATTGCTAAAGCAATACTCGCGAGCATAAATCAAACTAAGTAACTAATATCGTAGTAATAGGTAACATAATTTTAAAATCCCATCGCCATATGTTTTCTTAAAAAAAGAATTATCTCTACATAACATCAAACAAGTTAAATACATATATATTATATATATAATATATATATATATATATATATGGAAAACTTAATTCAAATTCTTGGTATTCGTGACGATGAAGGTATTTCAAAAATAAAATAAAACTACATTTAACGTTTCGGCAATATATTGCCTTCCTCAGAAAACTACAAATATAATTAAAATAGTGAGAGTTATATTGTTTACATAGTTGTTATATGTTGCTTACCTAAAAACATAATTCTAAAAACCGAAAAAATTAACTATTATAATTTCAGAAGTTACATTTTGTTAAAACATTATTACTATTTTTTTTTTTTTTTTTATTTCTATTATCAAATTTATGAACCATTTGTGAAATTATTAATTTACAATAAAGTTTCTAAACCTTTCGACTTGTGTTGTTGTTATAATTCGAATGAATTTTAATGTTACAGACAAGCAAGTGTAGCCTTTACCAATAAACAAGTTTTTACACTACTGTTTCTTATACTAAATAGACCTAATGCAAAGGAAGGAACGTATACCGGGTCTGGTCACAAAGTAATTACAAGATCGAACTGTAAATAGTTGATAAATTTTGAATCTCAACTCTGTCATTGATTGCATCATTATTTTGTTTTATGTGTATAAGCTCTAACATGTTTCTGATTTTGTAATTTTTTTCTTTAGCTAATATAGAGGTATTATTGAAATTAAATGTGTGTTTTGTATTGATTGTATGTTTTTTTAAGGCTGTGCTGTTGTTTGCGTATTTATGGCCATTTAGTCTTTCAGAAAGATGTTGCATGGTTTGCCCAATGTATACGCCTTTGCAATCATTACATGGGATTTTGTAAACTACATGCGTTTGTTTGTTGTGGGGAACTTTATCTTTCAATTTGGTGAAATAACAGTTTAAATTATTATGATTTTTGTGTGCTATTTTTAATTTGTATGGTAACAAAATGTTTTTAATTTTTTCTGATAGATTTTTAATGTATGGTATTGGAGTGTATGTGTGATCATTATTCTCTTTTGTACTGTTTGTTGTGTTGCTATTATTGTTGTAATACTTGTGTAACCTGCTTCTAAATGTTTTATCTATGAGTTTGTGAGGGTAATCATTGTGTAGTAATATGTTTTTGGCTTTGTTGTATATTTCTGATCTGTATTGTGGACTTGTTAATTTTATAGTTCTATCAATTAATGAAGTAATGGCGCTTTTTTTTATCGACAAGGGTTGGCATGAATTGTAGTTAATGTATCTGTTTGAAGCTGTTGGTTTAAAATAAAGTTTTGTATGAATTTTGTTATTGGTGCGGATTAAAGTCAAATCTAAAAAGTTTAGCTGGTTATTGTTTTCGTATTCTATTGTGAATTGAATTTTTGGATGATACTGATTAAATTGATGTAGTAAGTATTGTGCTTTGTCAGCAGGCAAACAAAGTATACAGTCATCGACGTATCTTTTATAAAAGGTCGGTACAAATTGTAGTTTCTTTAAAACATTAGTTTCCAAATCTTCTAAGACTAACTGTGCAATCACACTTGAAATAGGCGCACCCATGGCACAACCATGAATCTGTTTGTAAAAGTTATTATTGTATTGGAAGTAAGTGGTGGAAAGCGTTAATTCCAAAGCATTGATAAATTCATCTAATGGTAGGGGGGTATGGTTCTGTAATTCATTCCAATGATTTTTAACTGCATTGATTGCTAGATCTATCGGTATATTGGTGTACAGGGGAGGTGACATCTAATGATATTAGCATATCTGAATCATTGATTGTGACAGTGTCTACAAACTCTTTAAACGCGTATGAGTTTTTTATATAGTAATCATTGTTTCCTACTATATTAGAAATTGATTCTGCGAGGAATTTTGACAAATTATAAAGAGGACCCTGTATACATGAAACAATGGGGCGTAAAGGAATCTGTGGCTTATGTAGTTTTGGCAACCCATAAATCCGAGGGGCAAGAGAGTTGTTCAGTTTTAAGGATTTTACTATTTCGTCACTGATGTATTTTTTATTATGCCACTTTTTAATGAGTTCGTTGTTGCATTTTTGATATTGTTTAGTGGGATCATTTTTTAATTTTTGATATATATTTTGTTCATTTAATAATGCGTTCATTTTTTGTTCGTATTCACATTTGTCCATGACTACAGTTTTATTGGATTTATCTGGTTGTAATACTATTAATTGTGGGTTATTTTTTAGAAATATTTTTGTTGACTTTACTTGTTTGTTAAATATGGTTTGTGCTTGGGTTATTGGTGATTTGGAGCGGTTTTTAAAATTCATAATGGCATTATTTACTTTTGAACGGACTGTTGACTTGTCATTTTCTGGAAGGTGCTCTATGGATGCCTCTATACTAGCTATTATGTTATTTGTTGGTATCTTGTTGGTGTGGGTAGGGATAGCAAAATTTTGGACCAAGTTGTAATACTTTGGTGACACTATCAGGTAAAACAGTATTTGATAAATTGCAGATCCAATCTTTTTGAATATTGTCATTTGTTGAATGTTTATTGGATAATGATGCAAACTTTTTCTGGTGCTTTTTCTTGATTGTTGTAAAGAGTTTTTCATACATAAATTTAATTTTATTTAAAATAGTGTGTGCGTTTGTGAGACCTACTATACGTTCTAACAAAACCGCTTTATTTTTGATACCTTCATCGTCACGAATACCAAGAATTTGAATTAAGTTTTCCTAGAATTTTTGGCGAAGAATATTAAATATCATTTATATATATATATATATATATATATAGTGATAAACAGTATGTTGTAAAGCCCACTATATGAATGGCTAGTTGTTGAACCCTGCATATATAAACATACATTTCAAAGCCCGGTGCATGTAATATAAATACATCGGTTTTTGTTGAGCCCTGCGGTGTTGCCACTAACTATTTATGACAAAACCGATGCCAGTATGTTTTTCCCATGTTCCTTAGCCCTTATTACATTTTTTAGAATAGATACGTTATCAAATTAAATAATAATTTACGAAAATGAGTGGTTTTTCTTTCTTTTTCTTGGTTTTGAGGTCCTTTTTTATAAAAATATAGAAATATATAACAACGTTTCGCTTTTATTACAAAAGCTTTTTTAAATAATAAAGGACATGTAAAAATATCAATTTTAAATGGGGTAATGTTATTTATAAATATATTTTTTTAGTGTAATAAATGATAAAATCATAATTGTTTTATTTACTATAAATTTTTAATATATCTTTTTATTTTATTTACAGATTGCGCTTCAATCTACTATGTTGATTTGATTATTTATTATTAATGTGGAAAACATTAAATTTTGTATTCAGATTTCTAAAAATATTGTATTTAGTCATAAAATTAAGTTATTTAGTTTTGTGAAGTATTAAATTGATTTTAAAAATATAACAATTTTAAACACAGAACAAAATTTAAAAATACGTTATATACTAGAAATGATTCAAATTTATAAGCGAAAATGAAATGTAGTTGATGATGAAAGAGACATACAATACTTCATAAAACTATATAACTTCACTTTATAATTAATATATCTAAATACAATAATATTTTTTAGAAATCTATTTAATTACAAAATTTAATAATATTTTCATATTCAATTAATAATAAATAATCAAATGTTGATTATTTATTATTAATTAAATGATTGTGTTTCAAGATATTGATATTGAAGCACAATCTGTAAATAAAACAAAAAGATATATTGAAAATTTATAGTAAACAAAACAATTATGATTTTGTCATTTATTAAACAAAAAAAATTTATATTTTTCATGTTTTAAAAAAGCTTTTGTAATAAGAGCGAAACGTCGTTATACATTTCTATATTTTTATAAAAAGTGCCTAAAATCCAAGAAAAAGAAAGGAAAACAAAAATATGATCAGAAAAACACATTTTTTTAAAGAAATGAGTGGTGGTCCTAGTAAAATCATGAAAAAGATGCTTTTTCTTCAATACGAAATAATATATAATAATATCAGTGAAAGTAAATTGCTCGAGCAGAGGTTTAGAGCTAGAAATCCAGTATCTTTCGAATAATAATAACAAAAAAATCTGATTGTAAATTTATGCAATTAAATTAAGACCTGGAAGGTTTACATCTTTCTTTAAGTAATTATATTTTTAATAATTACGGAAAAACGGGATTGTTAGGATATTATTTCGTAATAATTATTTCAAATTATCCTTCCTAAACCGATATAAATCAATAAAAAATTAAAACAGTAATTATCTTAGATTTAGATCTCCTATTTATTTTTTAAAGGTTATTTCTGAATAACCCTGATATAAAAATCTACAGACAACTTTAATTCGTTAAATGTTCAATTGTCTTGGTCAAAAAATTAAAACAAATACTTGAAAGATATATCGTAAATTTTGTTTTTGCAATATTCGAAAATTTTATTGATTTCACAATACTTAAATTATTTGAAAAGAAAGTTATATTAAACCATTTTTCTAGCTCGTGCGAAATACTTGAATCTATAACAGTGTTTATTTATTCTAAAACACGGCATCAAATAAACGTTGCCCTTCTTTAAATACTATTTTGGTGAATTTTTAGAACATAGAAATTTTCAAATAAGAGGTTGTCGCACATTAGCTCGTTACAGTTAACCAGCGCGATAGAAAGTAGGATCTCAAATTTTTGCGGTGGAGACCAACAGATCAGATTCAATTTGTGTGATGGCAGCAGTTCGGATGGTAGTAGTAATCACATTACTATTAACAGAAGAAGAAAAAAGTACAAAGAAAAAGCAGACGGATTCATTCCATTAACAAAAAAAGATCGAATCTAGGAGAATTTTATAATTTGCTTAATGATTTGGAGGAGGATGGAACGAATTTTTTTCAGTATTTCAAAATGTTACCTGATTTTTAAATTTTCAAAACTAATTGGTATTTTTGAACCAAGTAAAGTAATTATTCTTCATCCATTTTAACAAATTATTTGCGTGTTCTAAACTTTTACCAACAGGCGCCAAGATACTGCAAAAGAAGCACGCGTCTGCACATGCGGGTAATTTGATGACTGCCAGCGATGGCCGGCGCAGCCCTCACTTGACCGGTACAGCACGGCACGTTTCGTTGCGTGACGGGAGGGATCGGGCATTGACAATCCACTTCAGTACCGTTCGCACTGATCCGTGCTGTGTTGGAATTGTGGGCGTGTGTTCATTCTTTTATATTTCTTTCTTTTTCTCTCCCGGTTTCTGACAGCACCGTGCTGTGCTGTGATGAGCTAATGTGTGACAACCTTAACTGTACCCATAAAATGTTATTAATTTAAAAGAAAAAACCTTTATTTATAAAAAATGCCTTTTGTTTTGTTTTCATAATCATTAACTAATGTAGATAAAGTAAATATTTTTAAAGTTATATTGAAATGATTTCGCCTTTCACACCACTAGCTAATTTTATCGATTGTTAGATATATTTGATGTTATTTTTTCTTATGGAAAAAATGCAGTAAATTTTAAATACTTAAAGATATTTAATTTAATTATGTTTCAATTCCACAATAAATTTAATGTTTATGTGAAAAAGCTACAATTTACAAATTACATAAATTTTAAGTAAACTTTTTTAATAATTTAACTAAATTTGCAACTTTTAAAGAAAATATAATCGCACACAACCTTTCAACCTGATTTTGCGTTACAAAGTAAGAGAACATTGTTGCCAAGTTATCGGGCTTCACAAGATTACGTGAATATCGAGGAATCTGCATAGGGCTCAATAACATCCGATGGGTCTATAGGCTTATATATGAATCGTTGGTGCGCCATCTAGCTTAATACCGCTACAGTTTTCGCTGCATGTAGAATGCATTAGGGGTACAATTATGAGCCCGAGCGAAAATTTGCCCAGAGGTTCCTGAAGCCTTCACATGATGTCTCTGATCAAAATTTACCTAGATACGTTGTTGAGCCCGAAAGTGGGCTCAACAACGTCGGTCCGGGCTTAATAACTATCCGTTCGTATATTGGTCGGGCTCCGTTATAACCGTTTATGTCTCTATATATATATGTGTGTGTATTTCTAAATGGTGCCGTCTACTCAAGAGGCCTTTTATTTGTTATGTATTTTTTTGCATTAATATTTCCGTATTCGGTATTTCTAAGGAATTCACCGAAATTCCAATGTGTTTATTTTTTTGTATAAACCTTTTTCTCTATATATATTTATACTTCTGTTTAAATTTTTAGTCTTTACCTTTGATCGCAATAATACGCACAAAAAAGTGATTTATGGCTTTGATAAGTGCGTATATCCTCTGAAAGCTGCATTTACACCCAAGAAATTTTAAAATTCACGATTGATGGTGTCCCGATTTTTCCTGTGAGAAGTGTACATAATCTTTAAATTTTATTGGCAGTCGTTTCGAACGTACAGTTCTATCATTAGGGATTTTTGGGGTAGTCGGGGATGAAAGAATTGACGGTGTTTCATTTTCAGGCCTGGATATGCTGTCATCAATTTCATTACCTGTATAAACATAACTGTTAGATGATGATTTCAAATCCCTTCTATTCCTTCTGTATTCACATTCTGGAGTTTCTACAATAAATGATCTCGGAGTATGGTGTTTTTAAATAACTCTTCCATTGTGCCAAGTTCTATATTTTCTTATAGTGATATTCTGTCTAGGTTCTAATGGTTTCATATCTTTCGCATATCTATTGAAATATGTTTCCGTTCTTTTGTGTTTTTCTTCCTTTCTTTATTTTACTTCTTTATCAACTTTAGGTATTAAAAATTTAATCTAAATTGGTAGCTTAGTTCTAAATAGTTCTACGTAACATTGCGTGTGCTCGCGAAATCCCTATAGACTTTCTATTAGGTATGTTTCTATATTCGATTAACATTTCATAAATATCAGATCTTAATTCAAATGCTTTTCTTAATATATTTTTAGCAATTTGAACAACTAGTTCTGCCATGCTAGTGGAAACTTAGGACTTGTTGTAGTTAACTTGATGTCCCACACTTTACCAAACTCATGAAAAGTATTACTGTTGTGTGGCATATTATCTGATATAATCTCTTGCGGAATTCTATTTCTGGCGAAAATTTCTTTACATTTTGCAATAATTTCATCAGCTGTTTTAGTTGTAGGTTCAATTATTTCCAACCAATTTGAATAATAATCTATAGTAATTCTTCCAAATTCTAAAATATCTGTTGCTATTTTTTTCCCTAGGCCTTTTAGGAATAGGATGCGACAACAATCTCTCTTTCTGATTCTTCTTTTGATATTTTTCACAAACTGTGCATTTTCCTACCATTTCCTCAATATATTGGTTTATCCCTAACCAATATACAACTCTGAGTTTGCATTTTTCGATTCCTTGATGTCCTACATGAATTTGATTCAGTATCTTTCTCTAAGTGTTAATGGAATTAACAATCTGTCTCCTTTAAAAATAAGTCCATCACACTCTGTAATTTCTGATTGAAATTTCCAATAAGGTTTAAGTAATTCACTAACATCTTGTTTGTTTTTAGGCCTTTGTTTACTGTATTTCAAAATTTCCTTTAAACTTCCAATGTCTCTTCTCTAATTTTGTTTCGCTTTTCTTGACTAACAGCCAAATGTTTAGGAATACTGTGAACAACCGTTTCTAATTCAACATCGTCTTCAACAGGACCATGTAAATAAAATCTAGAAAGTATCAGCTTGTAATTTTATGTATTTCTCTTTTCATAATCACTTCAAGTGGTTTGTGATCACTGTGTATTTGAACTTTTTGCCCATAAACAAAATGATTAGATTTCTCCATACCAAATGCAATTGCGAGTAATTCTTTCTCGATTTGAGCGTATCTCTTCTTACTTTCTGTTAAAGCTCTTGATAGAAATCCAATAGGGCGTTGATTATGCATTAAACATGCTCCTAATCCATTTTGAGATGCATCAGCTTGCAATGTAATTGGTTCTTTTGGATTAAAATATTTTAGTACAGGCCCTTAAAATTAGACAACCTTTGAGATTCTCCTATAATTGTTCTTGTTCCAAACTATGTAAATAATACATCTTCTTAAAGGTGCATGCATTTCTGATAGGTTTGGAATAGACTTAGAAAAATAATTCACCATTCTCAAAATTTTTCTTAGCTCATCTTTATTCTTTGGTGGTTCCATATTAACTATGATTTATTATTTACCCAGGTTGTATGATAGTCCACTTTAGTTATTACATATTGATCTTCCATTTTCCACGTTTCTTTTAATTTAGGTTGCAATGATAAAGGAATTGTTCTTATTACATTACGATGTTCATCACGTACCAAACCTAATCCATTAAAAACACCATTATAATCTTTAAAAATATCATCAATTAAATAAAGCTATAACGCTTACTCAACGGTGAATTGAGAGAATGAAATGCGATTATTGCATCAGTGAAACATACATACATTAAGTCGGTCAACCACTTGCGATTAGCATATCAACAAGTAATATTCATTGTATTGATCCCGTTCTTCATTCTTCTACTGTCGTTCATATTTAAAAACTTGCGGTCATTCAGTAAACCAAAAATAAAGTTGTTAAAGCAAAACTGGCGTTCGTAACAACAATACCATATATGATTGAGCCAATCAAATTACGATTTCATTTTCAATGATTTTGATTTCATTAATACAATGTTATTTATTTATTATTCAATAAATTCCTTTAATAAAATATTTTTCATTGATTTGTTGAACTCGTGCTTTGGGCCAATTTTAATGTATTATTTCATGTGAACAATGATTTCTTCGATTATTTCAGGACACAGTTTTTGTTCAATATGACCATTTCGGCTGGTATAGCTACACGTACATATTTAGGCCTCTTATAGGCAAGGCGATTAGTTGATTCCTCTAGTTTGTAAAGGATGAGCATACTGATATGAACCCTTCCACACGGAGTCAATTAAATCATGTTTTCACAACTTAAGTATTATTTTTAATAACTAGTCGGCTACTACCACAAATATATAATTCTAATTCTTCAACCCACGGATAAGACACACAGATACAATTTATATTTGTTTAATGGAAATTGTATTATTGGAACAAACTTCAAATGTCGTTTCTTTGTTTATAGACAAGAGTTATATTAATGTTGTAAATGCAATTTAATAAATTGTAGATTTGTTTATAGGGAAACTGAATTTTATTCCGTCCCACCAATTTCCTATAAAAACATTCTATAACACTTCATAAAAACTTTTTTTCTATTTGTCACTATTTACGAGTTATAGATTAATTCCATGCTGGTGAAACACCCTTTAATTTAATTAATTTAATTTGACTACACATACACATATAGCAGCAATCCTTGAAAATACTACTGCGGCATTAAATGAGATAAGGGCAAAATTTTTCATACTATAGGTCTGTTCCAACATGCAGTTTTCGTACGGTTCTTGATCACATGAACCAATCAGATAACTCGAATCTTTTGTACGATTAGTTCACGATGATCAGGAACCGTACGCAAAATGCCTGTTGGAACAGACCTTTTATTACATTTGTTTGCAAACAGTATTTATATATAAAATAGGTCTGTTCCAACATGCAGTTTTCGTACGGTTCTTGATCACATGAACCAATCAGATAACTCGAATCTTTTGTACGATTGGTTCACGATGATCAGGAACCGTACGCAAAATGCCTGTTGGAACAGACCTTTTATTACATTTGTTTGCAAACAGTATTTATATATACAATAATCAGGTTTCAATAATTTCAGGTGGGGAACATCACCTATGCACGGAATTTTGACATACCTTCAGTGATTCTTTTGATTCCTAATTTACTTGTCAAATATATTTATATTATTAATTTTATTAAGAAATTAGAATTACTTCATTAGTTCATGCATGTATACATAAAATATTTTTAACGTTGGTTGCTTAAAATGATATATAATGTAACGCTTAAACAACTTGTGCGTTAGAAAATGGTGTTCCAGGAGCCAGTACGTCTCTGTTTACCGAAGAATATGTTTGAAAATGTAGAAGAGCAACTACATCCCAGTCGCCTTACGTAAGTCTGGTTACATTAACGTTAATATCTCAACTTTATTAGAGGAGAAATATATAGTTTCGCCCAAACACCTTAGTTATATTTTTAAAGGGTTTCATGTTGCCACTTTGAAAAGAACTGTAGGAGAATAATTTCAACTTCTCGAAAGCTTATCGTATTAAAACTTTAACAATTCAAAAGGTAATTTAACTTGTTATTATTAGCGGGTTTTTCATAAACCGGCGGTCCTCTGCGGTAATTACATTTTCATACGCTCGCCTGTTATACCTAGCTTTATAGTTGTGTATTTTTAAGCCACCGAAAGGGAACTTCAAAAACAGATCGATTACCTATAATATTTTGATGTGCCGTGCCCAAGGGAGTAATGCCTTAATTTTGTTTTGGATAACGTAATAACGCGAGCAAAATTGATATGCCCTTGCCATTCGCTAATGACCACCATTAGTGTTTCGTATTCGTTTGTATTTGTGAATTATAAGCCTCGAAGATGAGGTTGCTCAGCAGAGAAAAAAAATACCCATATACAAACTGTTTTGAAATGAATTACATTCTGTAGGTTATTGAGTAACTAGTATTTGCATGTTATAATAAGCTGCTTAACTTTTATGATAAGTAGAGACCGGATTATATGCAAAGAAAAACTGGAATATATGCGCATATATATGCATCGATTTTTGAGAAAATATGCTTAAACCTGGGGCATATACCCAAAAAAAATTACGACAATATGCAAAATTTTTACATAAAATAAATAAGAGCAGAAATTTAAACCTTAACTTTTTTTCACAACATACTATGAGATTCAAAATGATTGTCGTAAGAAAAAAACTGTTTTCCGGAAAAAATTATCTATATATTATTGCCAATTTAATGAGCGAAGTTAGCTACATACAAATTTCATACATTAAATGAATTTTCTTGACATTTAGCGACATTGGCGTGCGTGTTGTAGTATCTTTCGATTATTTGTTCTTATAATTTTTTTTCAAATCGTTTATTTTACATCTAATATCACCAACAATAGTATTTCTGATACTGTAAAGAAATAGGAATTTATCTGTGGAATTAGCTCAACAAATAGGTAAAAAATCAATACTAACATTAAGTGAAATAGTTTACACATTATAATTTTATAGGCTCATCATACACTTCAGCGCAATGAGCTGTCAAAAGAAGTTACATTTTCACCCTATAAGTTTCTACGTACAGAATTATTACCATTAGATCACGATAGGCGATTGAATATTGACATTGGTTTAATAACAATTTAAGGACGATGACTTGCTAAACAAATCATTTTCTCGGATGAAGCCTGGTTTTATCTAACGGCTATATAATTTACAAAACTATCGTATCTGGTCTGCAGAAATCCACACGAATTTCGAGAAACGTAATTGCATCCCATAAAGTTGGAGTTTGGTTAGCTATGTCAGGCAACGAATACTAGGGCCAATTTTCTTCGAGGAAACTGTAACAGCCAACGTTACCGAACAGATGTTGGATTGTTTTTTGCAGAGTTACAAGAAATTGAGCTTGAAAGCAGGTTATTTTCAACACGATAATGCTCCAGCACATACTGCTCGACAACTGTCAATATCTTCAACAGTTTTTTGCTGACAGGGTCGTTAGAGCACAAGATGGCAGCCAAGATCGCCTGAATCTAACCCCATTAGATTACTTCATGTTTGGCTATCTAAAAATAGGATCTATAGAAACCGCATGCATAACATAGAGAACTGAGAGATGCAGTTTTGTCACATAATAATTATACTAATTGTATGTTATAATTTACAAGTAATAAATAAATTTTAGTTAAACACAGTTAGTATTGATTTATAAATCATAATTTAGTAAGTTACAATTAATTACATTTCATTTTTACAAGCAGAAACACCAATCCATAGTCGTTTATATAATGCGAGTTCAAATATAGGTTACGTTTTCCTTATTTATGACAGATTCCGTTTACTTCTTGTGTTCCAACGACTGAGTTCAAACCTTCATTACAAACACGCGGCATATACCTACACACTGTTACTATCTATAGGATCGGAATTAACAATCTTTTGGAATCTCATAGTATTTTAAACAATTTATAATTGAATGCTTTTCAAAATGTGTAAAAGAAGTTTTGTCTTCTATCAGAATAATATGTTTCGAAATAGAAAAGCTCTTTCAACATCCGCAGATGTAATTGGTGCATTTTTAACTTTGCAATACTTCTAACTAAAATTAAGGTCGAAATCGTTTATGTTTCACCTTCCAAAATTTCTTAACTTTTTCATTTCAAATGCCCGCATTTTATTTATCACTTTTTAAATTTATCGTATATAGAATTACCTATTGTAACCGTAACCTTCTTACATAGCATATAAAATTCGTTACTATTTCGACTGATTCGCGAGAGCGACATCCTGCCTTTTCTAGTTTACGAATGGAACTGAAAACAAAGCTATAATTTTGACTTAATATACAAAAGGTTTTGTAGCAATTCTGTTGATGTTACATTTTTTTACAGTTTTCTAGAGAATGCAGTCAGCAGTGATTTCAAGAATTAAATTTTTATTCCTTCAAAATTAATGGCGAGAAAATTGCGGCCTCTAATCATAACCATCTCGTAATAATCGGTCAGGAAGCAACTTAACACGGAAGTCGCTCCTTATAAAATTGGATTCGTAAAGGTGCTTTTAAAATACTTTTTGACATTGCTAATTAAATCATAAATCAAAGGGAATTGATTCCTAATGTCTTCGGCTACACGATTGACCATGAGCTAAATAGCGGTATGAAGAATGTTTTATAAAAAAAATTAATTTAGCGCCGGCTATTATCATGTGTGGTGTAGCGTTGGAACAACATAAGTAAATTAGTTCCACAAGGTATATTCCAGGTAAAAAAATTTGATAAACTTTCTTGAACGAATTGGGCATTATCAAATTATTTGTTTTTTGAAAGTTTTACAATATAATAATATTATTTACTACATATCTTCATTAAGAATCTCTATTAAAAATGGGCAATATAACGGCCACACTTATCCGTACTTCATCTACCATGATATAAATAAATTATTCCCTACCAATTGTTGAATTTCTGCTATTGTTTGCTGCTAACAAGATTGACATAATTTTTTCGTAGGTGCTTCGTCAGGTATATTATGTTTGCAATATTTTTGCAGAAATGATTTCAAATTAACATTATTTAATCTTGCTAATGGGAAGTTAGACGATTAATGCATTACACAGATCGTATTATATTCTTCATGTCTGAGTTTCGTGAAGTTGATGCTACACATTGACGTATAGATTGCGCACACATGCGGATAGCTTTAGTTTTTCACCATTTTTCAAATATGTGATGGAGTTTTAGCGTGTTTTGATCAATTCAGGTATTTCTCTCAGAGAGACACTACAACAACAATTGTCATTTTATATCAAAATTTAAAGATTTAAAAAAAATTGTAAATTTTAGTAAAATTAAACTTACCAGTTTACTGCAGGCTCGACAAAATATTTTGCCCCCATCCAGTTTACCAGGATATGGCTTAATCCATAAAGAAATTTTGTCGCTATACTCATTGTATGTACGCAGAGTATTTAAAAACATAACACAATTACATATGCTTTCGCTCAAAGATTTCAATGAATGAATAGTCTATTTGGAATTAATAATATAAACGTATTTACCACATCCCTTCGCTAGTGAAAGTAAACACGTGCAGTTCTTGGAAAAAAGTATTAGAGAACCAATGTAAAAGATTTATCGTTCTGAGAATTGTCGGTGTCGATCTACATTAGGAATTACTAGGAATTTTCACTTTAGAGGATAAGAAAAGGCTTAAATATGCAATATATGCAATCACTAATTGCGCTAATTAACTTCATCAGTGCATACGTCTACATATAGCTATAATTAAAGATATGCAAAAAATAAAATATATGCACTTTGCATATAATCCGGTCTCTAATGATAAGTAATTATATTTCTAATGTCATTTTGTGAATAATAATACAATTTTTCCTAGCAGTTTTTAACTTAATACTACTAAATAATATACCAATTGCAAGAAATACTTTTTATTGTTCAAACATACTTATTATTATTAGGTATTTGCTATTTTATTTCCGTATATAACAATTGACGTCTTTAAAAAATACGTTTTAACCGTGATTAATTATTAGATTTTTTTAATTATTAAATTCCCCTTTTTTATATTCTTATTACGTATTAAATACGAATTTTGTTGTGTGAGCCCAATAACAAGGCGAATCTCGGTGATAGTCGAATGTATGATAGTTGAAAAAGACAAACGATTGCAGAGCTGATCTCCAAGCGTGATTCTACGTCTCGTGTTATATAATTTTATCGATTAGGTAACAATTGAACTGTCATCCTTCAATTCGACATCAATTGTGCGGCAAAGTTCGCGCGAAACAAACTTCCCCGAATTGGCTAGGTTATATATTATGGTTTATCTGAAATAAAGATCAACACGATGCCGTTAGCCGTCCGCTAACTAAATAAACCAAAACAGAAAAAGCTACCCCAGCGTTAATGACAGAATAGGCAATTGGAAAAGTACTGCGCGACGTTTCCCTGGAACAGAATGCTCGATTATACGATGACAAAAACGCTGAAAACAAATCAACATTTCCATACCAAAACCCAACGTTTCTCCGCGACAGTGGGGTGTTGGAAACGCAAAAAAAAAAAAAGTTTATATCCTTTTTAACAATAAGTCATCGTGCCGTTTTTATCCATAGCATTGACAGTACCTCGTCTATTGACAAATGATGATATATCTAATACAAGATTTGCTTGATATTGAAATTTTTTTCTTATGCCATCTGTGACATAGAGTTTCTGCTTATTTCCCTAGTGTATATAGAAAAGCGTAAAAAAAATAACGTAGTAAATAACGAAATTTCTTCTTTTTAAAGGAAATAAAACTGCAAATCTTAACGAGATATTTCTCTGGATAAAATCCAACCGTCAGAAAAAAAAATGTATTGAACAATTTGTGTCAACGTTAAGAGATACAGGAAAGCAATCACAAAATGTAAGTATTCTAAGGTATTTTCTTATTTTACAGGGAACTGGGGGGTTGTGCATGAGTAGGATAGTTACAGTGGAATTCTGCTAACAGAGGTTGGTGTATTGGGTTTTTGGGTTTCTTGGGAGTTGGTATAATAAGCGGCAAGAAAGGCGAAGAGGCTCTCCGTTTGTGCCACACGGTATTTGTTCTGTAATACTTCCTGTATTTTCTTAAACAATAAAATTAATAAACAAAACATGGTGTCAAAAGTAAACTACAAAAAGTGAATTAGAAGTGTAATTCCTAGAAAAATTACAACAATCCACTAACTGCAACTAATAAGTAAAAAAAAAAAAAAAACGGACAAAATGGAGTGTAACCGCCAGAACATTTTCCGTAAAAGATTTTACTGACATGGCCGAATGGAACAAAAGATTCGAAATTTTATGTTAGCATCAGGAAAAAGTAAGGAACAAGAAGATATAAAAATGGCTTTACTTTTACATGTAAATAGGAGAAAGACGACTTGATATACTACAATACTTTCCCCAAAATGCCAAGAAAATTAGAAAATGCATACAGTGCTTCGACAATATATTTTACCTAAGAAAAAATGTCACATGGAAACATTTAAGTTTAATAGTATTGTACAAAAAGAAGATCAAACGATTGATTCCTCAAAACTGAGTTAAAAAAGCAGGAGCACATTGGAATTTATGTGTAAAAGGACAATTGCAAAAGTCATATATGGACAGAATGTTAAAAGACAGAGTGATTTTTAAGGAATTCACAACAAAAAATACAACAAAGACTAATTAGAGAACCTAAATATGAGCTTGAAAAATACAGGAATATTGCAATCAGTAGAATTATCCTGAACAACATATAACCTATTAACGTTAGAAGAACCAGTTAATACACTTTCAGTAGCAGCGTACAAATAGAGAAAATGTGGATTTGAACACACAAGAGGAAAAATGTCCGGCATTCAATAAAACTGTGCTGCATGTCAAAAGAAGGGTCCACTTTGCAAAAATGTGTCGTACAAAAGATCGAAATGAAGCATCATCTCAAAACAAAAGATTCCAAGACGCAAACTCAAACAAATCTTAAAGAAATAGAAGATACAAAGAATGAAAAGATAGAAGAAATAAAGTACAGCTACCGAAGATAATCTCAATATTTTAGATACAGAAGATGATTCAATTCAAGATAACCTATTGTTATTTATGAACAGAAAAGCCAAATCTTTTAATGTAACTTGCTGGTATGAACAATTTTAATTAATATACTTATGTTTAAATTAAATTATTCAAGTGCGCGAATCAAGTGTTTTACCTCTTCAAGTTTTTAACAAATTAATATATTGAAATGCTTGTGCCCAAAAAGCATTAATTCTTTCATATGGAAATTTTAAAACCATGTATTAGGTTGAAATAACCTTACAATGTAAATTTAAGAACAGATCTCACAATGTAAAATTTTTAATTATGGATCTTGATTCTGACCCATATGAGTTTAAAGATTGATAAAATTTAAGCTTATATGTCGTCTCAATGCTATTGAAATCCATTACTGAATGATTTTAAATTACCAAAATGTAAAAATGATCTTTATATCAAATTTTTTAAATATTTGAGAGCAGTGGCTGTATTCAAAAATTCTGCAATTCACAAAATCAAAAAAAAAGTGCCAGTATCATTACATAAAAAACTTAAAGAGAGGGTAGAGAAGTGACTATACAAACTGACCATAAACCATTTAATTCCAATATATAAAAAGAACTTAGATGATGTTAGTAAACGGTTGCAACGAATGCTATAAAATTATTAAAATATAAACCAAGTGTTGAATATTTTTCCGGATCAAAAATGTATGTAGCTGATACTTTAAGTAGACCTTATATTAAAAGGAATTCACCAATTGTGAAGAATTAGAATTCACTATTCATCCCTCTTGCCTATTAAGTCTCCATTACACCAAAAAAAAAACAGTAACATTTCAAAATGCCATTGACAAAGATAAATCCTTTCAACCCTCTGTGAGTCTCTTAATTTTATCCAGATTTAATTACTGTGATGTATTTAATGGTCCCTGTTTAGACTCAGAGGACATTGCGCAGATTACAAAACTTCAAAATGCTTGCCTAAGATTTATTACGGTATCAGGAGAAGGCAACACATCTCCCATACATTAGCTTGGGCGGGTTGGCTGAATATGAAGACGCGAAAGGAAACTGGCATTTTGCTTGATTTTCTTACAATTTGATAACGAATAAAGTTCCCCTTATTTGCATTCGAAGTTGAACTTCAAGACTGATGTTCATAATCTTAATGTTACGCTATAACGGTACACTCACTCTCTTTCTATATATAGCACGAGCTCATTTGTTTACAACGATCTTTCTCTTATAACTGTTGCCATAAACTATAATTCTATTCCCACTAACTTTAAAACCTTGTCCTTTGCGGGGTTTAAGCATAAGTAGGGAATGCTTTATTTCTCCGAGACAGTAGTGATCTTGTCCCGTGGATGTAGTGCTCTTTTTGCTTTCTGTCATATTTACTTATTTGGTGCATCTCAATGCTGCCACTCGGGACCGGCAATTTGGTATTTTTTACTTTTTTTTTTAACTATTGTTGTCTGTAGTGACTGTTATGTGCGCTTTTATGATTTGGTTAGGATCGATACTATTGATTTGATGATATGTTTCTGCATTGGTTGGTAAAGCTGATTTGGTTGATGGATCAGAGGAAGAACATCGCTAAGATGATTCTGATCCTTTTAAGCAGATAGCGTATTAGTATTTAATGTTGTATATTACAGAATTATTTATATGTATCCTCTTGTTCTGCTAATAAATTTATATGATTATTATATATTATTATAATGTTAAACAATTTTGTTCTACAAACTGGCTAAAGCTGATAAAAAATTCAGAAAAGAATTAAATGTTATTTAATTTAAAAGATAATATATTTTTGTCAGACAATCTGTTATTTTATAATACGAAAGTTATTGTACCTTCGCAATTAAAGAAAGAGATGTTAAAATTAATTCATGAACCGCATTTTGGAATACAAAAATCCAATTAATAGCTAGACAAATTATGTCTTGGCCAAAAATGTCCACTGACATAGAAAAAATTATAATTTAATGTGAGACATGTCAAATAAATAAGCCAGCTAATAAAAAAGAATCTCTTATAATACATGACATATGTCCATTGCAAAGACCATGGCAATATTTGTACTCGGATTTTCTTGAATATAAAACTAAGAATTATTTCCTAATTGTAGACTCTTGCTTGTCCAATGTGAATTGGATAGAAGTAATTCCTACTAATAATAAAACTGCAGAAACTGTTACCAAAGTTTGTAAAGATATATTTTCAAGATTTGGAGACCCTGAAATTTTTTTTTGCGGATAATAATCCATATAATAGTACATGTTTTAAAGACTTGGCAAAGAACTGGAACTTTGAAATTGAACATTACATTACCACCAATCCAACGGATTAGCTGACAAATATGTGGATATAGTAAAAAGAATTATTAAAAAAAATGAAAAATTACGACTGAATTACCTAACTTTATTAGAATATTAGAAATACTCCATTGCCAAACATAAATTATTCTCCTTTCTGAACTACTTTAAATTAAATTGCCTAAAAACAAAAATTCCCAAAACAGCAGAAAACATAATGCCTAAATAATTGCAGCTCCGAATATAATACTTAAATTACAAAAATCGAAAAACAAAAAGAACATTATGATAAATCAGCGACAGATTTGCCTGCTTCAAACAAAGTCGAAAATATTTTATTTCAAAAAAATTAAAAATGGGAAAAAGGTAAAGTAGTAGAAAAGTATAATGATCGTTCTTATATCGTCCAAGAAATAATAACAGATATAGACGTAATCGAAGATTGATTAACAAAACCAATATACCTTTCAATAGAAACTAATTTAAATCATACTTGACTTATGTTTATGAAGATCTTCTTACTACTGCAAATAATAAAATCAATTTTAGTCTTACTTGTACTCAATCTTTGAATGACAACCTAGTTAATAATTATGTAATTGATGATAATATAGCTGATGATCATGTAATTACCAATAATGTAGTTGATGAACATCTAAATAATGATAATGTAGCTGATGATAACGTAATTAACAGTAATATAGTTCATGATCATGTGAATAATGATGATGTTATTGATGAAAATGTAAATCATAATATTCAAGAAACAAATAATGATAGTATGTTAGCCAAAGTCTCCCTTGCAAATTAATGCAAAAAGGTCAAAACAATTACTATTGTTGTGTCAACGTTTAATTTTTTCTTAAAATATATACCGCTCTACAACTGTGGAAGTTTTAGTAATGTAACGTTAAACTTTCTGGGGATATACAGCACAATACACAGATAAAATTATCTAATACATT
Organism: Protaetia brevitarsis; assembly: GCA_004143645.1. Classification (NCBI taxonomy): domain Eukaryota; kingdom Metazoa; phylum Arthropoda; class Insecta; order Coleoptera; family Scarabaeidae; genus Protaetia; species Protaetia brevitarsis. Next base: position 35,301 of record RXPK01001262.1, on the reverse strand, counting down.
TAAGTAAATCACGAGAAAAATATATAGTGTTAGCAGCAGGTCATAATAATGCACAGCAGATACTGTCTTATAGTTGGTAAAGAGGCAGAACAAGCATTTCTCTCTCTTCAAGTCTATGATGAATAGCTCTTCGCGCTAGCGAGTCCTGTGTACGTGTGCGATAATCCCCACAACTACGGATGTGTGTAGCTTTCAGAAAATGTGAAACCTTTCCACCCACCTCATCCGGAAAGTGCTAGAATTACATTCGCAGGGTTTATGCTAAACGGCGTTGTTTGTGGCATCGCTGTATTGTTTAGCGAATCGTGATTTGCGCCACCACGCCAACTTTATATAGCAAATATGCCCATGCTCTGTCAATGTAACCTACAGTAACCATATTCGAGTACTACAACCGGTATATATACTAACTTATTCGAGCGTAGCTGTGATGTTATGTTTCAAAGGCAAAGTTTTGACTGTTCGGAGGCATTAATTGTAAGTCTAAACAATAAGGTTTGTTTGCGTACCCCAGTAAAAAGTGTCTAAAACAGCGCCTCTCGCCATTATAGAAATTTAATGTGGGATTCTCGGTTTTTTGTTTCTTTTATTGTAGAACAAAGATGGTAGTAACATCCGTTTGAAGATATATATATATATATGTATGTATACATATATAGGTCAAATGTTATGTTGGAATATATTTTATATCCCATAGAAATATGTTTTTCCTCTCTCCTTTAGCCCAGAAATATGCAAAAAAAATTAATAACAGCATTTGAATATGCCGGTTTTATAGGATTAATTAATTCATATGTACTCATTGTTTTGTTACCTTTCGGGAAATGCATTGTTCCTTTTCAAATCTTTCTTGCAACTTGTTTATTTTTATTATATGGTTTCTTTTTTTTAAAATATGTATACTTATAAACTTACTTCATAATCTTCCTAATTATGCATCCTGATGATTGACGCCCGACATAAACTTATGCCTTTTTATCTTAATATATAAAATATATAAGGCATATAATTTTAACTAATAGAAAAATAAACGTACTTACTACTAATATACAGCCAAACCAAGAAATATACTTTTCAATATATGCCGACAAACTTAAGCGCTGATTCCTGGGTATTTGATCATAAAAGTTCATAAGAACATATGTCCAAAATCGCTTAGTTCTAAAGTTGTACAAAGTTAACATAATTAATGTTTTTATTACAAATTAACAAAATAATTAGTAAAACAAAATTAACTTATACTAATTGTTGAAAATGACCGCCCCCAACTGCAATACAAGCTCTATCCTCCGTCGTATTGACTGGCGAGTCCGTTCTAAATACAGGGGTATTTCGAATTGTTTGAAGCTGCGATAATACGATTTCTCAGCTCATCGACATTTTCAATGGGAGTCGTATAACTAATGATTTAAGATGACCCCAGAGAAAAAACTCCAAAGAATTTAAGTCTGGAGACCTAGGAGGCCAAGGTTGTGCACCTCCCCGTCCTATCCACCGATCTGGATACGTATTGTCCAAAAACTAGCAAGCAACTAAACTAAAATGCGCTGGAGCACCGTCATGCATAAAATACATTTGTAATCTTAATTGCAACGGAACTTCTTCCAGCAGCAGGGGTAGCTCCTCTTCAAGAAAATTGCGGTATACCTCGCCGTTTAACCGCATCGGTAAAAAATGTGGACTTATCAAGTGATCTCCAACAATTCCGGCCCACACATTGACAGAGAATTGATGTTGATGACGGGCATTCACTAGTTCGTGCGGATTTTCTTCGGCCCATATGTGATTATTATGAAAATTAATAATCGCCTTTCTAGAAAAAGTAGCCTCGTCGGTGAAGAATATTTGAGCCAAATAGTCAGGATTTTGTGCGACTTTGTGTTGCATCCATTAACAAAAAGCCACTCTTTGCGGAAAATCTGCCGGCAAAAGTGCCTGCACCCGTTGAATGTGACATGGATACAACAGTTCATCTTTCAATATTCTCCAAAGTGCGCTGACTAATGTTTAAAGCAAACGCAATTTTTCTGGTGCTTGTAGTAGGATGTTCCTCAATTTCATTTAGTACCATTTCTTCAACTTGTGGAGTTCTCACTGTAGATGGGTGCCCGTTATCAGTCGTCCGTTTTTTAAATTTCCCGTTTCATTAAGACGTTGGTGAAGACGGGCAAATAGTGAATGATGCGGGATGATACGGTTCGGGTATCGTTCTTCATAAGGACGTCTAGCAGCACGCGAATTTCCATTGGCAAGACCATAAACGAAATGCATATCACACATCTCAGCATTCGTGTAATTCATTTTAGAAAACAGAAACTGGAAATAAACTGAATCAATACTCTGACAACTATTGACAAATATTGAAATGACAAATAAACAATTCCCTCTCAACATAATAGTTTTTGAAGAAGCAACTGTGATATTATATCGTGCTAGTCATAGTTCATAATTTATTATTAAACATGCAATAACTTTAAAACCAAACCGTTTTGGACATATACTCATATGAACTTTTATGATCAAAATAACCTCAGGAATCAGCTCTTAGACTTTGTCGCATACACTGTAAAAAATTACAGTAATTTTGCCATGGTAAATCAGGAACATTACATGTAATAACGTTGTGAATTTACCACAATAAATCATGTAAATTTTGTTTTACATGTTTTTTCTAGGATATTTAACATGGAAAAAGAAATTTCGGTAAAATTTATAGCTTTTTCATGTAAGTTTAAGATGTAACAAAAATTCAAAAGGAAAATACAGGAAAAACATGTACAATTTTGTATTATCTCAAAATTACTTAAAAGTGTAAAATTGACATTTTTTGGGATATTTAGTGCACTTTAAAAGTAATTTTACTAGTGAACTATTAATTTTGCTGTAAAAATATAAGGATCTTTCATATTTATTTGTTTTACCTTGAATTTTCGGGTAAAACGATATCATGGAAAATACGAAATTCATACGCCGCAATGTGATTGGTTATTGGATTATTTATCTGTGCGCGTAGGTAATTCTATTCGTTTGTCGAACTTATTATTGGCTCAATGATATCATGTACGTCACAAACAATCGTAGGTTTCGCGTAAGCGTGTTCATTCTTGATCCCTGGTTGAGCGATTCAGTATGACCTATTAGGTGCTATAAAAGAATTGGGTAAGTTGCTTGCTCTCTTTATAAAAATACATATGAAAATTACTTTAGTGTTCGGTAAATATAGAGTTCATATAAATATTGCATACGAATTTTACAGTACAATCTTTGAAAAACACATCAGCATGTGAAATTTACTAGATGGTAGAAATTTTACCTTATGAAGCAAATTTACCTATAAAATTGTAGGCAACTTTGTAACCAACGATTTTACATGTAATTTTACTGCAATTTTTTTTACAGTGTATATTGAGAATCATCCTGTATATAATATATATGTATGTATATATTGCAGGGGTGATATTACACTGCGACCTAAAAGATCTATTTTGTCCCCTGCTCTTGCTGTTCTACAGCTGGCCTTCCAATCCTATTCCTTTCAGAAAGTGGAGGATACAGAAGGCCCCAGGTTAGGTAAGTCTCCCTCTTCAATTTCACGTGTTCCACGTGTTCCCAGATGCAACGTCCTTGAGTTGCACAGTGCTACGTAATTTGAGAGATGATGGATGCCATCCTGTTCCCCAATCTGCTCCAGTCGTTTTGCTTCTCCCTTTGTTCCTTCCTTGTGAGGTATTCTCACTTTGGAAGTGGAAAGCTTCTTATGGAGGTCCTGCTCCAATTCCTGTTTATTAGCGGTGTCGTCCTTCCTCCATGGTTGATCCCACGAGTAGCTAGGGAAGAAAAGGTCCACCTCCACAGAGCCCCGCATGCAGAGGTAAGGCTAAATACAATGGGTGCGCCAGGTGCCTCAAAGTTGGACTAGTAGACTGGTCTTCTATCCAGCCACGCATCCCATCAGCCTAGTCCGCTACCTTAGGATTTAGGTTTTTGTTGAGGTTGTCTCCTCTTGGTCCGTGCAGTTCCACATGGCAGATATCGACCATCTCATTTTATCTATGCCTAGACGTGTACAGGAGTGTATTTAGCCACGAGGTTGCCAAACACATTATTAAAAATTAATATTTCGTATTACATGTTAATAAATTTCTTGCACATGTAAAACTAACATTTCCAAACAAATCAAGTTGAACAAATTATTCCTTCTAGATGTAACATATATCCATAAATTGTTTGAATCTAAATACAATAAATTAATAAAATCGGGATACCCGAAAAGAGATTGCTACATTCCATGAAAATTCAAATATAGTTAAGATTTTCGGATTATAGATAAATTGAATCAAAAAGAAATCATTTTGATTTAACCATAAAATTGTTTTTTTTTCGCGTTTATGCTCTTTTCGAAGCGACTCCTTCGGCGCTATCTTAATTATAGATCTGCAACAAATTATCCCTGAAATCTCCCGAGAAAGGCGCTGGTAAACTCAAACGATTTAGTTAATTTGAGGAAGTGAAGGTGAAAAAAGTGAATTAACGATGAACTTGAGAAATCGTATATTTTAAGGGCCCCGCAGTTACGGCGAGAAAGTTACTCTATCGCCTGCTCCTTTTACTATGTGTCCGGCACTAGAGATAATCTTGTTTAAAAAATGAGATTAATTTTGCGGGGCCATTTGCCGGGAAGTTTGATATTAACACGCCGGATATGATTACCCATTGATTACCGTAATCCATCCACTTCCAGTGTGGTCCCCATGCGGGTGCATTCTGAATTATGAGGTCGTTTACTTCTAGAGTAGTAGGAATAGTAGTGGAAAGTACACCTTTGGTGTGTACCCTTCACACATACGCACGAAGAATGAGATAGACACACTTATATATACAGGGCATTTCAATTGAAACGAGCCATCTCAAATAACTGTTTACCTGCTGCGATTTATATATAATCCCGAAACGTGTCAATTGTCATATTAAGGGGGACAACTTTTAACGATGGGCCTGACGCGATTTAAAACTATTCCATGGGCGCATCAGCCCCATTTTTAAAATTTGAATAGGGAAGATGGGTCTTGTGGCCAGTCTGTCAAAAGGTCTTTTAAATTTTTTTTTTAACGCTCGCAGTGTGAATAACAAAGACTGAGACTTGGCTTCATTTAAACTAAGTTTATTTGCAAGATGGTTTGAATGTTAACATTCTCAATATCTACCCTAGCAAAAGCTCAGATAGCGATGAATCGCTGTTCATGGCTGTTGTGCTCATAATAAAAAAAAAAAAAAATTAGAGGTGAAATTACAATTTACTAAATCATTTATGTAAATTAAAAATAACAGCGGGCCTAGAACCGACACCTGCGGAACTCCGTGCATAATATGTGACATCGTAGAAAAAACATTTTTATATTTAACCAACTGTTGTCTATCTCTAAGGAAAGATGAAATCCCCTGATACTCCCCTGTTTTTCTAAAATCTTTGAAAAGATAGTGTGTTCCAGAATAATGTCCTTTTTAACTGTTAGAAACTTAATTTCACCGTGTCAGTTTGGGTTTATAAATAACAAATCTATCTCAGACGCTCTTTTTTTCTACACTGGACATCATCTATCGTCTGTTTGATGGCGGTGAGGTGGTGTGTGGTCTGTTTTTCGATCTTTCTAAAGCTTTCGATACGGTTGCCCACGAATTACTGCTATCTAAACTATCTAGATACGGAATTAGAGGCCCTGCTTTGAGTTGGTTTTCTTCTTATTTGAGTGGACGCTCTCAGCACGTTTATATAGCGGGTACTTCTCGTGACGCATATTCTTTGCCCATGGACCTTACAGTGGGTGTACCACAGGGTTCTGTTCTTGGACCTCTTCTTTTTGTGCTGTATGTTAACGACTTAACTGTTCTCTTTCCGGTGGCAACCTTTGCCAATATGCCGATGACACTATGTTATTATCTCGGTGTTACTGATAGTGAACTTTCACGGTTTGGTAGTGAATATGCATTGGCAATGTCTGGATGGTGTAGTGATAATGGCCTTGTATTAAATAAATCTAAAACTTCAATGGTAGCCTTCAGTTCGGCTAGATGCTCCGTCGACAGATCACCGATGGTGCGACTGGGACTGTGCTGTACCTGTGTGTCTGAAACTGACTTTCTTGGCTGTCGAATTGATAATCGGTTATCTTGAGATAGTCATGCGTCCCAATTGTGATCCAAACTATGTTCACTTTCATATGCCATATATAGATTGCGAGGTATTGTATCGTTGGAGGGACTATTCATGTTTTTACCACGCACATATTTCTTCCAGATTGCGGTATGGCATTTTGTTTTAGGGTGCAGGGCGTAGTCTCTCGCGTTGTTTTGTACTACAAAAGTGAATTGTCCGAACAATGTTTTCGTTAGGTGCCATGGAATCATGCCGTCCTATATTTATTAAGTATGGTAGTTTGTCCTTGCCATGCCTCTTTATTTATGAATGTGCGGTGTTCACTCATAAAAACAAAAAACTGTTTTCTTTTAATAATAACTTTAATACAGCGTATGATACGAGATATAACGATGACTGCGCCGTACCAACTCATAGAACTGCGCTCTTTGAAAGGAGTCCGAGGTTTATGTGCATCAAGATTTATAATAAACTACCAAAAAATGTTAGGAATTTAGAAACTCATGGGTTTAAAAATTACTTAAAAGAATATCTGAAGCACAAGTGTTATTATAGCGTGTCGGAGTTTCTTGAGCAATCAGTTTGGGAGTGTTGAATTTGAATATGTTTTTTATGTATAAACCTATGTATTTTAATGCAATTTTATGTATTTTATTGTATATATTTTACTGTATATCTTGTCCTGACGCAGCCCATATCGTTTAGATCCAGTGGCTAATAAAATTATTATTATTATTATTAAATTAAACCGATAATATGTTCAAAAAAATTATAATATTTAAGTTTGCTTAATAGAATGGAGTGACTGACACAATCGAATGCTTTAGTTAAATCATGAAATACAGTATTAGTATATTTCCTGTCTTCAAAAGCCTTTAAGATCAAATTTGTAAAATTATTAATAGCAAGATTGGTTGAAAGTTTGCTTCTAAATCCATATTGAAAAATTTATCAAAATAATCAGTTATTTAACTTTTCAGTATTTTTTCTAAAATTTAAAAAAAGATACGAGTAATTGATATAGGTCGATAGTTGCTAACATCCTGGATATCACATTACTTGAAAACAGGAGGTACATAGGAGTGCCACAGCAGGAAGCGTACATTTTGTACAATTTTTAAAAATTTGCAACTAAAAAATTGTTTACAATAAATGTGAAGATATAAAAGATATACAGGTGGAAAAACTATTTAAACAAAATCAATTTAAGACGTTGTTATTTAAAATATTGCAATAAATGCCTGAATTATTATTCCTGATATAATCTTTAATTAACCTTCGCCCATACCATCTCAATGGGATTTAAGGTGCAGTGGTATGGTGGCAATCTAATACCCCAGTTAAGCATCACGTTCATCGAATGCACATTCATTGTACTTGTTCCTTGTTGTGCTACAAAGTCAAGCAAATCGCATTCCAATAACCCTTCCTCCACGAAAATGTTTTTCTGTATCAGCCAAGAAAATTATATATATTCAGCACCCAGAAAGAAATCCTTTTTCTTGCCAGCATCAATTAATGCATAACGTTGACCACAACCTTTTGGCGGTCTTAGACCAGCACTTAAATCTTGCACAAATGCTGATCTTGACGTATTTACTGTGCTATAAGTTCACGCTTTTATTACGAAGTGTCCAGTATTTAGTCACGATTTATCAGTGGAAACAATGTTTCTCCCTTCATTACGATATCTCCTAAAGGCACGCAATCAATTATAATCATGGCTGGCGCCATCTTATGTCATCATGTACGTTCTTTCCAATTTTCTCAATCTATGGAGTGTACTTTTCAAACAATTGGATAAATCTTCTTGGCTGTTTACTGCAGTAAACTTCTCCTTAACCCCTCACCACAAACTGCACGAAACTGGACGTACGTTTCGATAGCAATGATCATACAACAATGATATACAATGATCACGATCATGGCTGACTGCCGTCATGCTTAACTAGTCATTAATCCTAACTCCGTCTAATCTACTACTTAATAAACCGTAAAGACAAGAATTTAATGGTCCTAAATCTGGATTCATTAAAATATGTTTGTTTTTATATATTTTCATATCCTCATAACAATTTAATTGCACATAGTTGTTTACGTTTTTAACTTGAAGTAGTAACTATGTCAAGATTGAATTTAGAAAAAAAAAATTGTAGACTTTTCGTGTAACTTGGATAAAATGGTAATTTAACATATTTGTTATTTTTCTTGTCACTAATTTCTAAAGTACTCGCATTTTTAATTCTTATTTTGTTTTTATGTTTTCTAATGGTATTACATACAACGTCTTATGAGAACCCATTAAATGCAGCGATTTTAATAATTTCTTTACGGTGTTTATTATATCGTTCTCTAGATAGAGGAAAATTAAGTAAGCGGTGGACCAAAAAGTTAATAGCTGCTAGTTTATTTTTCCATGAATAATTTGAATCTTCTAAAATAAATCTATTATTAGTAGTGGGCTTTCTATATATGTCTATTTCTAATTTATTTTTATTTCTTATTACTAACATATCGAGAAAAGCAATCCTAATTGTTTGTTTCCTCTTCATGGGTAAACTTAATGGAAGGAAATTTTGAATTTAGCTGTTTAAGAAAATCTCTAATTGGACACTTACTAGTATCAAAAACACAAAAAATGTCATCGACGTATCTAACCCAAACCCGTGGAAAATATGCCAAAGTATTCTGAAGATCGGTTTCAAATTTTCCCATAAAGAGGTTAGCTATGAAGGGAGATAAGCTGTTACCCATTGCTGCTCCTTCAGTTTGTTGATAAAAGGTACCGTTGATTTGAAAGAAATTTTGTTTCATGCAGAGCTTCGCCAAAGAAATGAAGCTATCAACTTCATTACTGCCCAATTGATTACCTTTCAAGAAATCTTCTAAATAAGTCAAAGTGATATCAACGGGGACGCTGGGAAACAGTGAGCTCACATCAAATGAAACTAAAACTTCATTGTCAGTAAGTTCAATGTTTTTAATCTTTTCAATGAACGCGTATGAATTTTTGACGGCTAAATCCGGGGTTGCACAGGCAAGTGATTGAATTTGTCAGATAGCCATTTGGACAGTAAGTAAGTTGGACTATTGATATTGGAGACAATGGGTCTCATGCTCTTCCCTGGTTTATGTATCTTAGGTAAACAATACATCATAGGTAACGCTGGATTTGATACAGTTAGTCTATATCTTAAGTTATCATTAACAATATTATTACATTCTAATAAGGTCTTCTTGGTTTCTGTGATCATTTTTGATAATGGATTTTTAGTTAGCTTTACGTAAGAACTTTGCGTTAAAAAGGTACTGACACGATCAAAATAATCTCTTTTATCTAAAATGATTACAGTATTACCTTCATCAGATTTTAAGTAAAAGCAGTTTTTGTTTTTAAGCCCTTTAGCAATGTTAATTTCTTTTCGTGTGATATCTGAAGGATGACGTTGTTTATTTTCTAAAATTTGAATTTTACAAGCAGTTCTAATAAAGTTTTTAGTATGATCATCAAAAGTACTAATTGCTGTTTCTATGCCAGATATAATTTCTTCAATTGGTGATTTTTTAAATTTTAAATTATATTTCAAACCTTTATTCAACAAATCAATTTCTTCCTTGTTAAAAGATAAAGAGGATTCGTTCCTGACTAACATATTTTCTGGTTTAGTAATGTGAGCACATTCTGGGTTTTTTAAAGACACTAATTTTGATAATTTTTTCTTATGAACCAAATTTTTAGTTAATACTCTCTTTGAAATAATATCTTCTATCCTATTCAAATAATTAATCCATTCTACTGTTTACTGCAGCTAATATCATGGCAATCGTGGGTGGATTATTTCTTAGAAAAAAAGCTGTGAACTTTATATTTGACAAGCGTTGAATCTGTCCGCTATATACTTGCAAATGAGAACTCTTGCTGGTAGCTTTATCTAGATTTGTAAACTTTGCCACTGGATGGTTTTCTTTTTCACATTATCCTTTTGCCGCAACCAAACGCCTTACTTGTTTCTTCCACTGCCTTAGAAACATTCATATTTTTGGCAAAAACATGTAAAGCAATTTAGAATCCTTTGCTTATCTTTCGACGAATAGACTTCCACCCTTTGCCTTCGCTTGTAAGATTCCATACTCCAATTCTACACATAGATCACTTTTATGTTGCATGTAATTATAATAGGCGTTTTATTGTACTTATAACCAACAACATAAATAACGGTGATAGTAGTTAACAGTAATAGAAAAAAAAAAAAAACTAGGATAAACTTAGCAGACACAAAGATAATCGAAATAACAGAAACAGTAAATGATAGACATCCACCAAATAATCTGGCAACAATTTCCATTATAGAAAAAAAACTTTACATTTAAATTTTGGCGCGCAATACTTCACCTTATTGGAATTTTGTTCTTCATATCGGATTCTTTTCTGTTATAAAAATCATGTTTGTTGTAATATCCTTTCAACATGTAAATTTTAATACCAAACAAAACATCGACTTCACATACTTCCACAATTATGATGTTAAATCAAATTATATGCACTCGTATAGATATGCCAATTATGATTCGTCGTCCTTTATTATTAGCGTAAATGTGTTGAGCGCAAACTACGGGAGTTGGTAGGTAGACCATCGGCAAACACCAAACGCAAATGCTAGAGGAATCTAGTCCCTACAGATGTTTGTTGGTCAGCTCGGCAACGGTTTATGAGCCCCTCTGCCTTGTGTTTGCTATATTTAGCTTACAGTACTGGACATCTGCTTACTGCATTTCGTGCAAACAGGGGCACATGCATTTGCTGTATATGTGTGCGGGCAGAAAGTATGATACCATTAGCTCTAGCTAACGGTATCTCGGTAAACGGAGTAATAATATTTTTCGCGTGAGCGCGTTCATGCTGTATAATTGTAATATATGCCCGATATACATACAAAGTGCGTCATAGAAAATGGTTCTTAGGTAGATTTTATGATTCCTTAATCAATCTGTGAACGGGGAAATGTTTTTGTAAACAATTTTTTTATTTATTTTTACTCCAAGCAAAAACTCTTCAAAACGGAACAAAATTCATAATTATAAATCTCTGAACATAGATATAGATATAGATTTATTGCCAATAAACAAGGGCATATTGTCTGACATTACATAAACATACATATAAAAAATGTAATAAACAAAAATAAAACAATAAACACGCACACATAAAAAAAATATCATTGTTTCATATATACGCAAATAAATATATTCTTGGAACAAAATAATGTTTATTTAATTTTTAAGAAAAAAATATCTTAATCCAAAAAAATCGTTCATTGAATTAAATAAAAACTATCAGTTGAAACATTGCAGTCTCAGCCTAGGTATGTAGATATCGTAGTACAAGAATATTTTTCATTAAATGAAGCTTTATTTTCTTGCAAAGAAATTTGAATTTGACTCTAAAGAAGAAATACACTTCTAATTCAAGAGATTACCTTTGGTTGGGAAAAGAAGACTTTTACTTGAACTAAATATTTGTTATATTTTGAAAGAAGATCGTAATTTTATTTACAACAACACTACTGTTTTCTAAAATGTATTTTTTTATATGTATATAAAATTTGCCACTAACATCAAACTGGATACTAGATATACAACGTGTGTATAAATTGTCGCAAAAGCTACACGTAGCGACATACTTCGTTCGTTTCTGAATCGAAAATCTAAATGGTAAAATATTGTACTATGCTTCATAAGTCTTCAGGAGGTTCTTGAAGTTCGGTTTTTAGTCTCTTAATAAGCGTTTGTGTTCGTTATTTGTCGGTATAAGATAGCTGCAATTTGAATTTAGACGATTTCTTATTCCTGTTTTTTCGTAAACAGTTTCTTTTGATTTTAGAGCCTGGTTTCACATTTCTTCATAATCATTCTCTCATGAAAAACACATTTGGCAACATTGTAGGACAATGACTTTGTATTCTAATTTGATTTCAATCAAAACCATTACTGTCAAATTTTGACATTAATCTGAAGTGTTCAATTTTATGCAAGCTCTGCTCTTTTTCGTGATTACTCGTATTCTCTTGATTAGTTTTTCTGTTTCAGTGTTTTTATCGTTCTGGTATTATTGTTTTGTTTATTTACAATGGTTTTTACATTTAATGAATGTGCCGATATGTATATGGTATACGGTTTTTGTAATGGAAATGCTAACATGGCAGAACAGGAATATCGCGAACGTTTTCCAAACCGGAGACATCCTACTGGAAACGTATTTCGACGGCTGGACCAACGTCTACGTGAAACTGGTTCGTTTAAGAAAAGAAATGTCAACGCTGGTCGACCTAGACAACGGCGTACATTACAACTGGAAGAGGAAATTCTAGACTCAGTACATGAAGATCCCTTCGTCAGTACTCGACAGTTGGCGTCCACATTCAATATCCGCAGTTCATTTGGTTCTACGTGAAAACCTTCTTTATCCATACCATATAACTAAGGTGCAGCCGCTCTATGAAAACGATAACATACACCGTTTAAACTTTTGTCATAGTATCTTAAATAGGATTCAAGAAGATGCGACTTTTTAAGAGGTGTTCTTTGAATCGACGAGTCTATGTTTACCAGAGATGATGTACTCATTACCTATAATTTTCACCATTGGGCAGATGAAAATCCTCATGCGTTTCGGGAATACGGTCACCAAAGAAAGTTTTCAGTTAATGTTTGGCTGGGTATAATAAATCACCGTGTCGTTGGGCCAATCTACCTGCCAAATCGACTTGATGCCAACGGGTATTTAAATGTATTAGAACAAGTTATTGACGAGATGCCATTGAACATACGCCGTAACATGTTTTACATGCATGATGGAGCTCCGGCACATTTTTCTCGTAATGTGAGAGAGTGGTTGGATGAACACTTCCCTAACAGGTGGATTGGTCGCGGTGGTCCTATCTTATGGCCTGCAAGGTCTCCCACCTAAATCCTTTCGACTTTTTTGGGGTTCATAAAGGTGAAAGCTTACGCAACACCTCCACAAGACGCTGACGAAGTTATAGGACGAATTAACGCGGCAGTATTAGAAATTACACCGGAAAGGCTTGAACAAGCATCAAATGTGTTTACAAACAGACGGATATCAATTTGAACATATGCGTAGGTAATAGTGTCGCTAATTTATTACAAGAGATGCGTTCGAAAAATCAAAACTACCTAATCTGTTTTAATAAAGCTTTCTTATTGCTTTTCCCTATGTATCATTTGTGTTATCCAATTTGTCATTTGTAATTCTGGTCTGTCAATTTTGACAAGTATTGTAACTACCATTACGGTAGTATGCGACTACAGTGTTGCCAAATGTATGTTACTTTCAAGTGGCTCCTGAAGCCGCATGAAGCATGGTACCATATTTTACCATTTAGATTTTCGATTCAGAAACGAAGGAAAAATGTCGCTGCGTATAGCTTTTGCGACAATTTATACACACGTTGTATATCTCTATCTATTCTATTTGGTATTAATGGTAAATTTTTTATATATATAAAAAACAATTTTAGAAAATATAGCAGTTTCGTAAATAAACCTGCATCCGTCACATTTTCTGCATCATCTTGTGATTTCTTTTCATTAGCAAAGGACTACTTGGATTCCCCATCTTTTATGTTCGATTCCAAAATAGTCTTTAGTCTCTCTAAATATTGAATCCCGTTTACCAAAAGCCTCATTGTGTTTTGTCATATTTGGCTTTATTTCTGTACATTTAATTGCCTGAGCAATATGTGATATTTGTCCATTGCCTTCATCATTAGGAGATCTTTGCTTGTTAATAATTACATTATTTCCAGAATCATCAGCATTTATTGTTAAATTTAGTACAGGTGTACACAATTGTTCTGCATCAGAAACTGTCACAATAGCTTCTTCTATGTGAGATCATTTTACTTAAACCACGGCTCTGTAACTGGGGATAACTCGCTTATAGTTAATAATTAATAATAAATAAATATAGAAATAAAATAAAGCGACTTCCCCTTTTGAAAAACAACTCTTTCCTTCTTTTTTTCTTAACTCTACACTTGTCCGCACGCAAACGGCACATTATTCTCTGAAATTTAAGTATTAATATAATCTTTATTCATAAAATCATATTGTATTTCAATACAAATGGGAATGGTTAAGGTTTTATTTTTCAGATGGCTCTGTGTCAGAAAATCATGACAAATAATTTTTTAATCCGATTTCATAAGTTGTGTTGTTTAACTTTTTATTGTTTATTTAAAGAATATAGTTTCGTTCAGTTTAGTTTTTATGTTTATATAGTATATTAGTAATAAAATTATTATTAGAAAGTCAAAATGATATGGATTATCACTTCGAGATTGTGTGTGTGGCAAGCTATACATCTCCTAAGGTTTATCCCTTAGGGTAAAATTTAGCTTTTTAAAAATTCTACAGCAAAATATAGAGCATTTCAAGATCTAAGCAAATCACTTTTAATGTCTATAGTGGTTTTATTGCCCCTCTCTTGTGGCTATAATTACCTGACCCTTCGCTTAAAGGGCATGGTTTACCTGCTTACAGCACTTGAATGCCGAGGGCGTATTGACTATAAATTAGGGCCTTATAATAGCAAAACCTAATTTCAATTTTAAATTGTTTGTAATACACAATCAAATTGTTTTAGTTAATCGGCTAATTATGAAACGAACATACTTTAACGAGACATTTATGAATTATTACAGTTAATTCTTCATTACTTAATGGAGGATTAAGAGCTTAATTAACTGATCAGGTCAATAATGGTTAAATTTAAGGAATTATACTGCCTCCATTGAAAATCATTTCACTCAGAGCTTGGCGCGATTAAATGCGATATAGATGAAAATAATGTTTCTTTAGACCTCTTTGTGCTGACCTTTCACTTATTCCAACTTCTTGCCCTACACCGGCTTAGCTTGTAGTTAGTTTTTCTGTAACATAGGTTGCCTTCTTTTGTTCTTTCTATCATTTTGTAGTTAACATCTCTATCTTCAACAAAGCGCTTAAGAAGTCTGGTAAAACTGATCGCTTCTCAATGTCGCCTTATCAATTATGTATTTAGGTGCACATTAATGCGGGCTTCTACACGCGATTATGATACTACGCTGGACTTATTACAATTCCGTGTTCGAAATCGAACATATTTCGTAGATGGAAATCGATAAAAAATATTTTTGTTTCTATAGCCAAAAAAATTTACGCGGCTTTTATCATGTATGGTGCAGCGTCGGACAACATTAGTAAAATTTTTTCACAAGGTATACTTCCAGGTAAAAAGAAATTTGATAAACCTTCTTGAACGAATTGGGCAATTGTCACATTATTTGTTTTTTGAAGTTCTTTACAATAAATTAAATATGATTTACCTACAATATCTTCATGAAGAATTCCTATTAACAAATGGGCAATATAACGGCCACACTTATCCGTACTTTCATCTACCACGATGTAAATAAAATTATTCCCTACCAATTGTTGAATTTCTGCTATTGTTTGCTGTAACAAGATGTGACATAATTTCTTCGTAAGGTACATTCGTCAGGTATACCTATTATGTTTGCAATATTTTTGCAGAAATGATTTCAAATTAACATTGTTTAATCTTGCTAATGGTATGTTAGACGAAATTAATGCATTACACATATCCGTTTTATATTCTTCTTGTACTGAGTTTCGTGAAGTTGATGCTACACATTGACATATAGATTGCTGCACACATGCGGATCGTTTTAGTTTTTCACATTTTCCAATATGTGATGGAGTTTTAGCGTGTTGATCAATCAGGTATTTTCTCTCAGAAGACACCCACAACAACAATTGTCATTTTATATTAAAAGTTAAACAATTTAAAAACAATTGTAAAGCTTTTAGTTAAAATTAAACTTACCAGTTTACTGCAGGCTCGACAAAATATTTTGTCGCCATCCTTTACCAGTTCAGGATATGGCTTAATCCATAAAGAAATTTTGTTCGCTATACTCATTGTATGTACGCATAGTATTTAAAAACGTAACACAATTACATGCTGTTTCGCTCAAAGATATTCAATGAATGAATAGTTTATTTGGGAATTAATAATAATAAAACGTATTACCACATCCCTTCTGCTAGGCGAAATTAAACACGTGCAGTTCTTGGAAAAAAAGTATTAGAGAAACCAATGTAAAGATTTATCGTTCTGAGATTGTCGGTTGTCGATCTACATTAGGAATTAGTAGGAATTTTTACTAATAGAAAGGATAAGAAAAAGCTTAAATATGCAATATATGCAACTTTTATAAAAATATGCATAGAAATGCCTAAATATGCAATATATGCAATCAGTAATTAGCGCTAATTAATTTCAATTAGTGTAATACGTCTACATATAGACTATAATTAAAGATATGTAAAAAATAAAATATATGCCCTTTGCATATATTAAGTTTAATTTATTTTGGTAGTCTATTTGTCTTTTCCTTTCCTTCCAATAAATATGGAAATTGTGGCCAATATGTTATAAATATAATAAATTAATGGTAGATTTTCTTGCAAGGAGTATAAATAATATTCGTTGGATAAAGAACTAACTCGAGAATTTTTCCGTAGTAAATTTATGTAGGTTACAATCGCATTATCATAGCAGCTCCTTTCTCACACATGCTCTTTCCATCCACTATTTTCATATGCATACGAACTTATATTGAAATACATTGTTATGGCAGCATAGGGAATATGCAACATATTTAATGCGAGTCTTATTTCAAATGCAAACCGTGGCGTAGATCTAGATAGGGCATCACGAATCGCTGCATCTTTTGCTTTAAGGGTTTATTTCGTTTTTCGTATATTCGACCTTGCTATACGTCACTTAATTATAAGGATTATAAAGAATATTTAGGGCAGAACCGAGTGCTTTCCCTACTATGAGTTTGTATAATATAGGACTTCTATTTCGTTAGATATTTAATTTATAATTTGATTTTAACCATCACCACTAGCTGCTCTTATATTAATAAAGACAGTTATATAATGCAGTGTTATATTTTAATTGTACTTTTTACAATAACAATAATTATAAATAATAAAAGTAAAATATTAAAATATAGTTTAAAATATCTAGCTTATATATGCATGACAGGCGTGCCGCTTAATTTTTGGTCTACATTTTGAAGAATGGTTAATTATCTCGTAAACGAGTTGAGTTAGGCATAAGAAACCAACTTGTCTTTATTTAGTCTGTACTATCAAAATATGTCATAATATAGGGTAAACGGTACAGTTATTAGCCGGTTAAGAATACCAAGACATTTAAAAATCGGTAAATTCGTTAAAAACGCTAAGAAACTAAAATAAGTGCTACCTGTCATTGTATCTGCTGTTGCTAAATTTTCCCTTACGCTACGAGAATTTTTGAACGTAAGTGTAAATGAGAAAAAAATAAAATGCAACAGAAAGCAAAATTGTATAGTTACTGGCCACTTTTTACAGTGATTGGACAAGAATATTACAGTAATTGGCATACTGAACTGTTTTTTTAAAAAGAGGATTTTGAGGCTTTGAAGAAAGAGTTATATATGAAATAAAACAAAATTTTGTATAAACGCCCAACACCTTTATATTTTATTCTTTAAGTAATACTGGTACAATTCTTCAATTTCATTACTTTCTTCCGCAGCCTTCTGACTCTCTAAGGTATCTTCTTCCACAACACATTCTTTATTGTCTGTATTATATTTTGGCATAATTTGTTCAACATTCTGTTGATCCTTATCGTTATCTTCTTCTACGGCAAATTCTATATTTTCTAAATTATCTTCTTGGATGATCCTACCTTCATCTTTTGCCGTACCTTCTTCAACATCGTCAAAATCTTCCAAGGCGCTTTCATCGCTTGTGTCTTCTTTGTAACATTGATGGCACAAAAATGGATCGCTATCATCTAAGTCTGGAATGTGCTGTTCATGAGACTTTGGAATGCATTTAGAGTGATACACTCTCATACAGCTATCACAAGAAAGATTTCCCTTTTGTCGATTGCAAATAAAGCGTTTTGGTTGTGATTTAGACGGCTTCAGTGTCTTTTTCTTTGCATTTGCCGCTTTTGTCTCTTCGCGTTCCTGTCTCTTTCTTTCCTTCTCTTTTTGGGCATTAAGGTTTGCCGCATTTTTTTCTTCAGCATGTCTTTATATTTTTGCGAAGTTATCGCAAATGGTTGTCTTTCCGTTTGGCGTTTTCCTTTACGCTTTGGTGATTCTGGCCACACTAAATAATCAGCCATATTTGATGTTCGGTGAACTTGAACTACTGTTGTACTCTCCTGAGGTACTATCTGTGCTGCCTCACTTTGAGTTTCACTCTCAAAAACATCCTCCTGAGTCTGTAGATGCTCTGCCGTTGTACTCTCCTGAGGTACTGATCTCTCCTATCTCATTTTGAGTTTCATTCTCTCCTGAGTCTGCAAATGCTCTGCCTGTATTTGTTCATCTGCCTGCTGTCTAAACCCACCTCTAAGTCAGAAGAAGTATGTATGTTGGCTATATTTTTTTTGACAAACTGTTTTCTTCTGATTAGTGTTGCTATTAAAATACTTCCATAGTCGGAAATGTTCGTCTCCGTTGTCATTAACCGCATTTTCTATTTGTTCAAATAATTCAACTTTTTCTTTTCCCACAATGCTAAGAAATGTTAAATAATCCATGGTGGGATTAAAATCAGTCTCGTTATTCTCATCTCCGGTAACATGTTTTGAGCCACCAAGGCATTTACTGTAATCTACAGCGGTTGCATTAAATGGGTAAAGCCCACATGCCTTAAAACCATTGTGAAGCGTTTCTGGTTTCACACTTGACTTGACAACTTTTTTTAAGAGTGGTGTGAAAGTCAGTTTGGTTATAGCTTCACCTGGATGTTCAGCATGCCATTCCCTCACTGTTTTTTGCCAACACATTTTGATGGGTCGAAAAACTGCAACATCTGCTGGCTGTAAAATTCGGGTAGCATTTGGATATAATGCTATTAGTTCAATGCCTAATTTTCCACACAGGACACTTAATTGGTAGGTGAGGTGAGACTTATGACCGTCAATAAATAATATGACCGGTAGTTCTACACCTTCTTTGAGTAAATAAGGGTGGAAGACATTAGCAATATATTCGTAAAAAGTCTGTGCAGTCATCCACCCATTATCACTGCGACCGATTCCCCAGTCGTCTGGGATAGATACTGAAATTTTCTCAGGTATTCTTTTGTAAGGAAAAATTACCATTGGGCTACAAACTTTTCCGGCCGCAGAAAAGGTAAACATCACTGTTATGTTCTCTTCCAACGATCCACGATCAACTGTGTAGACATTTTTACATCCCTTTGGAGCTAAAACTTTACCACTTGCAGGGCATATTTGGAAGCCACTTTCATCGCCATTGAAAACACGTGATGGATCTTTTATTACATTTTATAGCGATTTTTCCTCAATATATTTATAAATGTCAGCAAAACCACATAACAAAACATAGTTATGGGCCGAGGTGGCCGATAAATATATTTTTCAGATTATCTAACCAGTTATTGGCCACTTACCTCAATACTATTTCATTTGTAAAAGATGCCATAATAATATTAGCAAATGATTTTCCAAAGCTCAAACTTACCTAAAAGCCGGAAACAAAGTTGAAAATTTCACTTCTTAACTTGTTATAAAAAGAAAAGTAATCCAGTGATCTTAGCAAAATTTTAAGTTTTACCACATTAAACGTACACCTGTCAAATAGTCGATGCAGTTTAAAGTTGTGCTGCCCTCTAGGAATTAAAGAAGCACTTATTCGAAAATGGAACCCTGTGAGTGCAATTTGATCTAAAAGCGACTAGAATGTGATTTCAAATAATCTTAATATTGGGGTTTACGGGGTTGAAAATATGTTACCATTTTTTATACATAAACCGACGCGAATGTGGTGGCCCATCCTGTATATGTATATATAAAGCCAGAACGGATATGGTATTAGAAATCAGAAGGCACGTTATATGATTAAAATTTATTTTGCACACCACTGATTTCCCGCTTTGAAACTGTATTTTTAGTATCATTCACCCTTAACCTTACCTGAATGTTATTCGCTTATAATTACCGGCGGTGGATTCCCGAATGCACTCATTTAATTTGGACGTCTTAATTCTGTCGCTGAAGCTGAATTTTCATTCGGTCGTTCCTCCAGAGTGGAATTAATGTGCGTTTGATACGCGATTTAAATCGAGATACCTGGGAAACCGCACAAAATAAGAACGTGCGGGTGAATCGAAATGCTATAGAATTAAGAAAAAAAAAGGAAATCGAAAGAATATGCTTTTAAAAAAATTGATAAATGAAAAGTTTGTAAAAGCACGCCTATAATTGGTTTTTAAATTACTTATATTGTCCCAAAATTTCACGCATCCTGACGCACTCCTTTCATACAAGCCTCCATATTAAGCGGGGCTGGCATATTCGTGCGATCTGAAAGATCCATTCTGTTTTTTATTATTGCCGCTTAATAGCTGGTCCTCCAATCGTATTCCTTTTGAAGAGTGCAAGGTATGAGTAGACTCCAGGTTAGATAAACCATCTTCTTCTTCAGTGCTGTGTAATTTAATAGGAGATGGATAATTGCTCACAAAACCTACATTGGGATTTCTTTGCTATTCCAAGCCTATTCCTGTACACTGTTGAAAATTTTAACACTTTTTTGACTAATTTAATAGTCAGGAGAGGTCCACACTCTTTTCGTGTTATTTTGTCGAGAACTATAGAAGTTTAAATTTGACGAACAAAGATAGTCGAGTATTGTCTATTGCTAAGGGGTTATTTTGTCCAACTAACACGTGGAATTATGATATACTTCTAGTCACATTTTATTTGATCTAGACTAGACAAATTTACTAGCTGTTTAACTAAATGAATGCGATCTATTGGGTGTTTTAAGACCATTTTCTAAACACAACGTCTTTTTAATATGCAACTCCTATTTCTTAGTGCTATAATATTCTCTCTTTAAGACGTTTTCTCAATTATAAATATGCAAAACCACTCATTCACAAGTTTTGGTTTCAACTAAACGTATCAATTTTAAAATGATTTTTTGAGAACCATTATAAAATTAAGTGAATGTTTATGCTATTTGATTCAAGTCTAAACTAATTGCGTAAATAGATGTTCCTAATACATCTTTAAGATGTTGAATTTTTTTATACTCACTGGAATTAACGTTTAATAACACAAGGTTACACCTTTGCAGGTCAGTCACATTTGGTGTTTTGTTTGGATATGTTAATACGCAGAAACAAACTCGAAAACAGATACACGTGCAATGCAGGTGGTGCGTATAATGCAATACTGTATTAGATTAGGTGGTTTCTATATTTCTATCCGAGGGAAAATTCTGATTGGTTGATGCTTCTGAATGTCTAGAAAATAATAAATCCTCATATCTGAACAAAGAATTCACACCAAATTCTAGTAATTTCTGTTCTACTAAACACATGTAGTCAATTCGTCTGGCAAAGTTTGGTAAAAATCAACACTAAATATTTGACTAGCGCAAAATTAACGCCAACACCGTAATATTTTCAACAGTATGTCCTCTCAATATGCAAATACCTAATAAGACCCCTGTTAATAAACGAATATTATTTTTACTAAAGTTAATGCATTATGTAAATCTGGGTTCCCAGAAAAGTTTTAATTTCCCTCATTCCTTGTAAATCTTCCCGATATTTGAATTTTGTCACTTCTTAGTCTTTTTCAGACTTGTACTCTGCGATTGAACCCTTTCGCCTTTTCGTCTTAAAGAATAGTGTTCCAAGTTTTTTCGCGAGATTATCTCTTACATATTTTATTTCCTTCCATTCCAATGTGTACCAGAAACCACAGAGAAGTGACCTTGTTCCTTTTTCCTGTCTCGTTTAATTTTCCTATACACATCCTTTTGGCAATGAAATCATGTAAAGATGGTAGTCAAACCAAGATAAAACTCGCTAAAGCAGAAAAAGATCTAATATTTCAGGACCTAAAGAAGAAGAGCTAAAAGTCATTTTACACACTAACAAAACACAAAAAAAACACAAATGTTATTAGGATCTTATTATAATGAACTCAATATTCAAATTGATGAAGTAATCAGTAGTAGTAATTAGTAATTAATCATAAAATAATAATAAAACTTCCACAAAGCGTTAACAAAATATTTTTTGATTCTCAAAGAAATAGATATAAAAATTTTAAAAGTAAAATTGAGAGGAAATTAGCTAACAAAATAAATAAATGAGGATGAGTGTTCATGCATAACTCAACAAGTCCAATTTTGAGTTACACATGTTGATATAGAGTTCCACACCTTGCCAATCCTTGTCGGTTTCGACCAAATTAAAAACAGTCGTGCATACACTGTAATTGAAAAAAAAAAGATTTTCAACGCAAAACTAAATAATTCCGTTAGTCTGAAATAGAAACATATTAGAAATTAAAATGTTGAATTAAATGAAATGTTTTTATAATGCACCGACTCGTTAAAGCACACTCCTCAAATTGCAACAAATACAATTTGCCAAGGTTCTTAATGACACTAAGTTCTTTAATTTTAATACTGAATGGATTCAAAATTTAACGGATATCAAAACATCAATTAATGTACAAATTTTACTCAGTTTAGATACAGAGTTTACTTATCCAGAAAACAAAAGGAACAACGATGAAGACATAATGGCACTGAAAGTAAAATTAAATCATTTAACACGCGAAACTCACCAATTTTTTAAAAAGGAGCAATAATAAAATCATTAATTAACACGGTAACTCAATTACAGCTTACAACATTAATTAGGGTATCAAAATCCTTTCTTAAAGAAACTACCAAAAAAAACGGTGATTATGAAAAAAGAACTATATAAAAGCAAAATGAATACTATTTTTAATATTTGAGTTGCGACGCCATAAAAAAAATTCAAAAACAGGACAATAAAATAATGAAGGAGATGAACTTTATTACCAATGAAGAGAACATCAATACTAACATGGATCATAGAATTTTCGGTCTGCCATAAAATTTACAAAAAAGATGACTTTCATCAAAACTAATTAAAAAAACTAAAACAAAAAATTACCAATTGCTAGCTTACACGTCATTTCCTTATATACAAATATTCCAAATAATCTAGCCTTACAATGTGTGGAGATGTGGAAGGAGTTCAAAACTTTTACTAACCTACCTTTGGATGAATTTTTAAAAGCACATAATTTGTTTCTTAACACTATTTATTTTAAATTTAATAACAAAGTTTACCAACAGATATTTTGGACAGCAATAGGATCAACAATATCTTGAAAGATTGGAAAATGAAGTATTGAAAGCTGTATAAGAGATATGTTGATGACTTCAATTTACAAATACCTACTTAAAAAACAAACCATACTGGTATTTAGACCTACGCATTCGAAATGTTATTTGAATTTTAACTCATATGCACCTATGAAATATAAAATCAGTGTTATTAATAATTTAGTTGATCGGTGTCACATACTTTCTGAAAATGAATATTTGCACCAAAATATTTGTAAAATAACTATCTCCAATCATTAATTTAGGAACATATAAAAAAGAGATAATATAATATAAAAATAACAAGAAGGAAAGAAACCAGAAGCAAATCATGAAACCTGTATTAATGTAACAATTGCTCATAAACCTATCAAAAGCAATAATAAGTTTTTACACGAACAAGACAAAAAAAAAGAAAACAAAACACGTCATCTCAAAAATTCATTGCAATGACTGTGAAGGTAATTATATTGGTCAAATTCAGCAACATCTCAATAAAAGGATTTATTTTTAAAGCTTCAAATCCTGACCATGTATATAATATTTAATTTATTTTTTTCTTGGTTTTTAGGTCGTCAATATTAAAAACATGAATGAGTACGACGTTTCGCTTTATTGAAAAGCTTTTTCAAGTATATAAATAAATGTAAAAAGTGTAAATTATAAATAAAATGTTTTTGAATGTGTTTAAAAATGTTTAAAAACCGATATACAATATTTCACAAAATTATATAATTTAATTTTATAACTAAATACAATATTTTTAAAGAACTATTTAATTACAAAATTCAAAAACAAATAATCAAAACATCCTATTTTAAAACGCAATCTTTAAATAAAACATAATAATATATTCAAAATTGTAGTAGCAAAACAATTTGTCATTTATTAAACAAAAACATGTTATTTATAATTTACACTTTTTACATTTATTTATATACTTGAAAAAGCTTTTCAATAAAGCGAAACGTTGTACTCATTCATGTTTTTAATATTGACGACCTAAAAATCAAGAAAAAAAGAAATTAAATAAAAAGATTTACGCACACAAGTACACTATCAAAAGTAAAAATGTCAATGCCACTGCATTATAACCGTGATTTTAATAATGTCGAAATTAATGATCAAGAAACTAATTATCACAAACGTATGATTAAAGAAATGTTCAATATAGAAAAGAATATAATTCTATAAACCACCCAGAGGATATTAATATCTGGATTACAATTTCTAGTAATTAATTAGGTTGATGTTTGCCTACATCTCATATCTTAGCATCGTAATATTTATGATTCTATTTTAAAATAAAATAGTAGTTAGTTTTTTCACAACTTTGCGTTGTTATGTCAAATTACTAATAAGAACGTTACAACATATTAAAATGTTTAGTATAAATAAAATAAAATTGTATATGGCACATCAGCGATAACATCCCTATAAAAGTTTACAAGTATTTTAAATTGGTGTCTCATATACAATTTTATTTTATTTGTAGTAATTTTTTTTTAATATGTTGTGACGTTCTTATTAGTAATTTGACATAACAACGCGATGTTGTCAAAAACTTTAAAACAATTAATAGCCAAGTAATTGAAAAAGACTTAAATTAAAATAGTCGAAACGTTTTACAAGATTTAAGAAACTGTTTTATTATCATCCAGCCAATTTTCCACGAAACTTATTTAAAAAGAAACATAACTTTACGATGGCTACGGAAAATATAAACCAAAAATTTGTATATAGGATTGCCTTTCTATTTAGGAACTTTTTGCTACTTCTATGGAAGCTCTATTGTACCGATGCAGTGTCTAAATCATACTTAGAGTTTGCACGTCTTTAGTTATTACTAAGAATAGATCGCTCATTTCTCTGATTAGTGTCTTTGCTTTCCCAAAGAGTGTTGTGTGTGTTAGCATGAGTAGTAGTAAGTGGCAGTGCTCCACTAAGCTCCTCAGTACTGTGACTGGCACGAGCCCATCTTCATCAAAGTAGCATGAGGCTACTGATATTTTTACTTAATTCCGAGGTATACTGTGAATTCTAGAGAACAAACATAATTAGTACTGTGTATATATAACTATGTTACAAGATATATGTGTCATTATACTGAATTACTAAATAATTATCTTCTTCCATCGACTGCTGTCGTGTTTCCGTTTACATATATTAGTTTTACCATTCTGTCGTTCATAGAATCCTATACTAACCAGAATAATTTATTGCTGCAGACTAAGCTGCTTCCCAGTATCAATTCCTGCTTCTCATTCTTTCGAAATTAATGTGTATAAGTCGATAGAGGATCATTCATCCTTTAATTTATTATAGCTACGAGCTTATTTTGTGTCATAGGTACAGTCACTTACATATCTATTGTGTTTAAATGAGAAGTGATTAATTAAAAGAATACTATGGGTTCGCGTATTAATTTAAGTATATCATGTAGTATTGAAAAATGTTTTATTTTAGTCGAAGCGCAGTGAGGAAATCTTATTATCTTTTAATTAACACA
Source organism: Protaetia brevitarsis (assembly GCA_004143645.1). Lineage (NCBI taxonomy): Eukaryota > Metazoa > Arthropoda > Insecta > Coleoptera > Scarabaeidae > Protaetia > Protaetia brevitarsis. The sequence goes on along the minus strand of RXPK01001262.1, from coordinate 9,287 downwards.
TACAGTCGCGAGTAAATGTTAAGGCACCCTAAATTTTGGGCGAATATCACAGTAAAAAATTAGAAAATAAAAACTTGTCGGTAATACATTATAAATATGTAGTATTTTAAGGGATCTTATCAATTTGTTGCATATTAGAGTGTTTTTAGTACAGCTATAATACTTTTTAGATGGGAGGGGGAAAGTGACATTTCGAAGACTTGAAAATATATAAAAAAAAAATAATACATTTACAAAAGGTATCCATAAAGACTATTGTAACCATAAAGACGATTATATAAAAGTTGAAATATCTGTCACAAAAAAAAATGCAACAAACATGAAACCCATTAATTTTGTCAAAGGTGCCTACAACATTTGCTCGCGACTGTATATAGAAGATGTGTGTCCTAAGCTGGCTATTATATCACATGTACAATAAAAATGTTTATATCTAAAATAAAGAGGTAACTTAATAATAGACAAATAAATACGAGTTTAAAATACAAAAATCTGGTAAAAATATGAGTTACTTTTCTGCGTTTTTAAAGACAAATTCTGCTTCAGCATTTCTCAAGTTTAAATCGTATTGAAATGTATCTCCAGTAATACCAAGGTCTTTAAGGCACAGGCATATGTAATATTATTTTGGTCATTCATTAGGAATAAAAAAAGGACACTAAGTGTTCTACAGCAATGGGTAAAGTTAAGAGTTTTTCTCTATGTTTCTCCAGCGTTTTTGGTATATTACCAATTTCGCAAACAACTCGGATATTAATTCTGTTGACATTGATTTAATCACTGAGGAGGATATCCGATCCGCTATTAATAAATTAAAATCTAATACATCTATTTGCGTAGATAATACTCCAGTCTATATTTAAAAAGATTGTGCTGATTTCTTTATTTCTCCTCTTAGTCATATATTTAACTTTCTATTAAAAACAACTCATTTCCAGATGATTGGAAACTTTCTAAGATATTGCCCATATATAAATCTAGAGAAACCAAATTAATGCCTAATGTTGAGATTGTTTTTTATTTTTAGTGAAAGTTAAATCAACACACAAACGATCAATTACAACGTTTATTTCTTAATTGACAAGATCGACTACATCTATTTTTACCTGAACATAGCAACATTACTTTCTTAATAATAATAAACAGTATTACCAACAATTATAGAAACTAAAATTGTGCTTAATATTATATTACCAACACGCCCCCTTAAACACTATTTTAGTTTTGTTTCAATCCCATCTTCTTCAAGATGTTTTCTTGCTTCACTCCTGGCAACGGCTTAGTGAGTGCGTCAGCGATGTTCGATTCACTTGGAACGTGGTCTACGGAGATGTCACCTTGCTCGATTTTCTCTCGAAGAAAATGATGCCTTACATCAATGTGTTTGGTTCGTTGACGATATCCATTCGTTTTGGCTAATTCAATAGTTCCTCGATTGTCGCAATGGATTTTAATTGGGTCTCGTACTAATTCGGGGTCAATCTCTCTTGCTAATCCCCTTAGCCATAACGCCTCTTGACATGTAGTTGAGAGCGCCATATACTCGGCCTCCGTCGTTGATAAAGCGACCGTTACTTGTTTCTTGCTTGTCCAAGATATTGGACCGTTCTGAAACATAAACACATTACCAGTTATGGAATGTCTGTCATTTTTGTTGTTGGCCCAGTCAGCATCTGCGTAGCCTTCGATATTGCTATTTCCTTTCCCGTTAAAAATCAATTTGACATCCATTGTACCCTTCAAATATCTAAAAATGCGCTTCACAGCAGTCCAGTGTTGTTTCCCTGGATTGTTGCAAAACCTGCTCACGATGTTCGTCGCATAAGATATATCAGGTCTGGTACTTTGACTTAAGTATAATAAACTTCCCACTGCTTCTTGGTAGGGTATCTTTTCCATCTCTTGTATTTCCTTTTTGGTTTTTGGTGCCATGTCTTTATCTAGTGTACAATTTGGGTCCGCTGGTGTTGTTACAGTGTTGCAATCACTCATATTAAATTTCTTTAATATTTCTTCAATGTACTGTTTTGATCGACGAATATCAACTCTTTCTCTCTGTCTCTGGTTATCTTCATTCCTAAGATATTTGCTATAGGTCCCAAATCTTTCATTTTGAAATTTTCTTTTAGTTTCTCTTTTGTTGTTCTTAACAATTTGTCATCATTGGCCAAAATAATCAAATCATCTACATAGACTGCTATTATCACTATCTTACCATTGTGGTTTTGATAATAAATACATTGATCTGTTTTACATTGTGTAAATTTAATATTTTTCAATACTGTAATTAATTAATTATTTATTTCCATGCCTTACCACTTTGTTTCAATCCATACATTGCTTTCTTTAGTTGACATACTTTTCCTTCCTTACCAGCTTCCAAATATTTTGGTTGCTGTATATATATTTCCTCCTCTAAGTGACCTTGTAAATAAGCAGTGACAACGTCCATATGATGAATTTCTAAATTATATTTTACTGCTAATGCAAACAAAAATCTAAGTGAACTGTATCTGATTACTGGTGAATAAGTTTCTGAATAGTCAATTCCTTGAGTTTGTGCACAGCCTTTTACTACGAGTCTCGCTTTATGTCGTTCAATTTTTCCGTCAGAATTTCTCTTAGTTTTAAATACCCATTTCGTGTCTAAAACTTTCTTACCCTTTGGAGGATCCACTAAAATCCATGTATGATTTTCCATTAAAGATGCATATTCTTTTCTCATTGCTTCTGTCCATTCCTTCCTATTAGCACTATTCATAGCTTCTTCAATTGTTTGAGGGTCCGAAATATTATCATCTGCAGCCAGATACGTAATAAAGTCTTTCATAAGTTTTGGTTTTGCTTCACGATTAGATCCTCGAACATTTTCTTGGTCGTCCTCAATGCTTCTTGCAGAACTTGAATCTGAACTACTTTCTAGTGTGTAACTCTCATCTGAATCACTTACTCTTGCATTAGAAGTTTCACTACTAGTGTCCTCATCTTGAGTTTCTTCAATGTCCTCTTGTACAGTTTCATTTCCCTGTGTCTCTTCAATAACTTCCTGTATATTGTCTTCTTCTTCCAGAATCATTCTTGGTATTGTTTCTTTTTCTTCAGACTTCTGTTGAATACTTTCTTTTTCAAAAAATATCACATCTCTACTCGTTACGATTTTCTTTGTTGTAACATCAATTAATCTATATCCTTTAGTTCCTTCAGTATATCCCATAAAAATATATCTTTTGATTTTTATCCCACTTTTCCGTTTTTCTTCAGGAATGTGCACCATGGCTTTACAACCAAACACTTTCAGATAACTTATATTTGGTTTAGTTCTTGACCATGATCCTTCAGGTGTTTTGTTTGATATTGCTGCTGGTGATCGGTTTATTAAGTATACAGCTGTAGATACTGCTTCAGCCCAATACTCAGTTGGCAATTTTGCATCAATTAGCATTGTCCTTGCTTTCTCGACAATTGTCCTATTCATCCTTTCTGCAAGGCCATTTTGCTGTGGGGTATATGGGAGTGTTAGTTGGTGTAGTATACCTGATTTCTGCAGAAAATTCCTTCATATCTTTATTGACATACTCCTTTCCATTATCTGTACGCAATATTTTAAATTTCCTATTTGTTTGATTTTCAGCAAATCTCTGAAAATTCCTCAAATGCGTCCTTCACTTCATCTTTTTCTATTCAAGAAATATACCAAATACCTTTCTACTGTAGTCATCAATCAGAGTAAAAAAACATTTGGCTCCTCCAATAGATTGCACTTCCATTGACCACATAAATCGGAGTGTACAAATTTCCAAAACATTCTTTGCACGCTTTTCCACTAGGTTTGAAAGGTAACCGATGATGTTTGCCTTTGATACAAGTCATGCATGGTTCACTATTACATTCTTTCATATCATAACCTCTAGCGATGTTTTTCAACATGTTCATACCTTTCCTATTTAAATGTCCTAGGCGTCGATGCCATAATTCAGAGTTCATCAACTGCTTTGTCATAAAAGCCTTGTTATTTGGATGATCCAATTTAAAAATACCATTTTCTTCTGTTCCTGTAGCAATTAGCTCATTGTCTTGCCCCAAGATGTTACATTTTCCCGCTTCGAATAAGACTCTATACCCATTCTTTGTGATTTTACTCACCGATAACAAATTTGTGGTTACGTTTGGTACATATAAGACATCTTTTACTTGTACGTCATCCTTGTAACCATTTGCTAAAACAGAAAGATTAATATTTCCTACAGATTGGGCATCTATCTTTGATACATTCGCGGTAGATATAGTTTCTGTGCATGGCATAGCATTTTCTATTAGTTTGTGATCATTAGTCATGTGAGACGATGCACATGAATCAATATACCATTCTGAGCTTGTACTTACAGACTCATAAATGCTGAATGCTTTGTGAGTGTTTTCCTTTTTTCCATATCTTTTGCTACTTTTACCTTTTTTATTCCTACAATCCTTAGCATAATGTCCAATTTTGTCACATGCATAACAACGAACTTTTTCTTTAGTATATTTGATTTTATCCTTCGCTTTTGATACTAAAGCTAATTCTGAATTGTCCTTTCTTGTTTCACGTTGGTCTTGACATCCTGTACATTTTGTTTAAATAGACACCTGTTATAGGAGTTCCCGAACTCTCCAATCCCATAATCATAGGTTTATATTCCTCTGGTAGACCAGCTAATAATAGTGTACCAATCCATTCTTCCTTCACCTCGAATCCAAGACCATTCAGTTTGTGTGCCGTTGTAATTATTTTATTTACATATTCCTCTGTAGTATTACACCATCTATGAATATCAATCTCAGAATAACACAGTTCAGGTTTTTTGACGAATCTTAATCAGTTCTTTGGCACCAACAGTACCTAGAGAAAAAGTTATCGCACATAGTCCGTCACGAACAGCAGGTGCGCCCCGTCAAAAAAAACGGATAGAATTAAAGCATGCAAATGAATGAACAAGCGCCCATATCCAGCATACATAGCTCAGCGCAATGCTATTTGTTTTGATGGGGCGCATACCGTGCGATAATGTGCGCATAACTTAAGAATAAAACACCATTATTGTTTTCTTATTTAAAGAAAGAATCATAAGTTCAAGTAGTAGACGCATTTTCAATGTTTTAATAAAATACCGTTTGAGTTTAAGGTATTAGATGGTTTACAACCACGACAACGACAAACTAATATTAAAGCTCGCTTTGGCATTTTATTTTAAGGAGAGGCCTGCTTTGTACTCCATTTATTTTTTCTCATAAAGTTCTCATAAGTCGATTAAATACATAATATTCTTGAAACTTGTTTTTTTTTTTTATTTGTTTCAACTACCGCCTTCCCTTTGTCTAAGGACATTAATTTCTTTCAAACAAGGATTAATTTCTTGAATACTTGGAAAATAATTTCTTTTCTTCGTCTAAGAAATTATTCATTGCTTATTATAATGGAGAACGGAGAGGTACTTCAGTTAGAATTCTGACTTGATTCTAGAAATTACTTCTCTGTGTGTGTAATCCAAATTTAAATTAAACATTTTGAAACGGAATAGAACGTCTTCTTAAATCTTTAAACAATGTTAAGTAGGTATTAGATAAATACAAGTATAAAGATATGCCTTCTTGAAATATAAACGGATCTAAATACTATAATAAATGGCAACAACGCAGGGCTTCCGATCATTAGACATTCCTAAATATTATACACACAGTGGCTTCCTAAAATGTGCTGTATATATTGAGACGCCCAAAACTAGTTGGCCCGGTGCTTTCGAGTCACCCCGTATAAATATATGAGCAACTATTTAGCCCGCGTATATTCCTATTTCTTGAAATAGAACACCCGAACACCTCCAAATCCCGATATAAATAATGAATTATAGATCCGTTTAAAACATAACCCTAATACGAACATAGATCGGTTCTTTGAATTTGGCAACAACGCATAGTATCTTTAATTTACCTGAGAAACGGCAAGTACTAAACACGGTTTCACAATTTATTATTTAAAATAAACGCTGTTAATCGACAAAGGGATACGGGTTTGCCCTTTAGGAGGGTCGCGTGGTTCCCGAACTACACACCACGGTTTAAAATTGAATCGGGCAAGTAATTATTTACTTTACACTAATGCGTTAGTGTTTATTCATGTACCTGTGTTAGTATATAATCCTCTGTGGCGTGAAGGTCGGCAATTTTTCATTACACACCAAATAAATTCTGATAATCCCAGGTGTATTTATATCAATGGCGTAGCAAGATTCTTGGTATACGTTCGGTTAGTGTCTGTGTAATATGAAATGTTTATTATGGCGCGATTTTCTGCAAATCTATAGCGTCTTTAAGACTTTCTGTAGAGCTGTCAATTGATCGCGAGAGACTGATATAGGCATATTCTGGTGCACACTTCGTAGCTTATAAAATTTCATAAATGCTTAAGCCTTGTTCTGACTAGCAAAAACTTTGCACAAACATTTACGGCATATTTGCAGCTCGTTCACATTGTGCAAGAAAATAAATGCAATTGTTGCTGCATGGATCGCACGACTTATGCCAATTTCTGTGGCTTACTTGCCGCAAAATATTGCTAGCTCTTCACTTGGCACATGTTTCTTGCATCAGTTTTGATTTGAAACTTCTAACAGTTAAGTTGATATGTCGTCCGTGAAAGGACTCGCTGCTGCGGCAGTATGCTTTTATTAAACAGACAAAGGCTAAACAAGTAAAATAAAAAGGAAAATATGGGTAGGAATAGATCTCAAAGAAACCGAATTGGGTTTCATAATAATTCTAGCAAGAACTGAGATATGAAGATCCCGCCGTTTTTGTCAATTTCATGAGAATCATAGCAGAAGATGTCGCCATGAGTTCAAGAGATTATTTTCTATCTATTGAATGGCGAACATTTAATTTACTTATTTACTACTTCGTTTAAAACCACCCAACTTACCAGCATTGTTTATGGTGAGCGAGCATTCTATGTTTTTTAGAAATAAATTTTTATGATTCAGAAAAAATCCCCATTTACTTTCATAATTTAATCACTAGTTCCACTGTCACTTTTTTTTCTTTTAATACGTCGCACTTCTAAGGAATGTGTGTGTAATTATGGATTTTTTTTTGTAATTTCATTTTCACAAATGTTTTAGTCTTTGATATCGTTTCACCTTAATGCTTTCTTCCTATTGCGATTTTTGTACTCCACATTTGAATAGGGCAATATCGGGATTAGATTCATATAATTGCCCTACTTAATTTTTGGGCCAACTCTTTTGTTCCACGCAAATTTTGGCCATCTCATGGCAACACACTCTCTTGCGACGGACACGTGCAAGCATGGCAACAGTACCGAGCAATCAAAAGTTATCTTTTCACACTCGCAAGATATATTGCTGCAATAACTTGTACAAACATCAACTTTTTTGCTGCAATATGTTTTTTGAGGGCAGTTCACACTTGCAAAAATGGTTTGCTGCAATCAATTTGCAGCAAAATGTTTGCTAGTCAGAACATAGCTTTATAAATTCAGAAAAGTTGCGATTGCAGCATTTGCAAACATTAGAGGTTGCAGTTGTTTGCCGTTTTGTGATACTAAAAACATTCAACATTGTTAGTAATCATCATAAAATGTATAAATTTACAAAATAAACATAAAATCTATTAAATAAAACAGATTCTATAATTACCTCATACGGCAACAATAAAACTATTCGATTTGCATAAGACATTAGACAGAGTAGTTCTATGTATGTACACTAGCGACACTTTCTAATTGTACGACCTACAGCATAAACACAGAGCCTAAATGTGTAGCTATTGGTAGTAGACGACTTAAAGCATGTCACTGCCGTCTTCAAATATGTAACCACAAGATGTGCGTCTCGGTGTTTTTTTGTAGTCCCTCTACTTTAAATGTAAGGCAGAATGCAGTAAATAAACTAGAAAAAAACATTGATCTTAATAAATAGAGAGACATTAATACATAAAGGCGCATACTTATGCCTGCCGACTACCTCGGTCTAGCAATTCGAATTTTTTCATTTACCCTTACCTAATATAATATGTATACAAACAGATGTTTTGTTTTCCTTTTACAAATCCCTACAGCTTTACCAAATTATGTTTGTGTTTTTAATCCAATGATTCACAATGTATTGTTTTCATAACTATTTTTAATTCGCCCGGCTTCCCTTTTTTCCGATATTAACATACTGAATAATTAAATATTTATATCAAACTATCATTAATACTAATTAACCTGCATTTTATATTATAGTATCACTACTTTCAATTTCGCACTAATTCAAATTTTTGTATTCCTTTGAAAAAATATTGTGAGACTTTTGAGGTAAATGCTTTGAAACACGGGAAATTTATAATCGAAATTTATTTTATCTTGCTATTTATAATATTAATGGAAACATACGATTACTATAACTAATAAAAAATCTGACGAGTGTAGCTTTTCCTTCTAAATACTGATAATCTGTATAATAATATGGTTTTGAATGCATCCTGCATATCTCTTTATATTTAATGTTAAAGAAAAGGAAGCCGGAAGCCCGAGTTAAAAAAATGTTATGAATCATAGACCTTAATTAGATTAAAAAATTAAAGGCATCTTTGGGTAACGCTGGCAGGGAAACAAAACATGCTTTCTGTCAATAAGAAATTACTAACACATTTCTCTGCATTTAATAACTTAATTGGCGCAACCCACTTTCACGGAAAGTTGGAAGGAGTAATAATCCTTATTACTATAATTGTTTATATCTTGCATAGGGGCTTCGCACTCCTAGTTAATGCATTAACTAGAATTGAATGAAAATTTTTTTCATGTGTTCAGTATATTGAAAAAAAGTGTTTCATTCATAAGGGAGGTGTGCTTACTGCTTTCATTAGCTAACTACTTTCAAATGTCTTCATGCGATTCCCTTTGATAGTTTCATTAAATATTTGCATACGTATACAATGAATATAAAGTATAACCGTTGATATTATGTATTAATTAAACATGCCTTTTGTTTAGCTTCCTAGCGTGTTCAACTGTAAAAATGAATAAACTACTTTTAAAACCATTTATAACACTACAGCTATTCGAAATACTTCAACCATCAAATAAATTTATTCCCTACGTAAAGATAACATCATAAGAGATGCATTACACTCGCACATTAATAAATCCAGTCTAAGCTTTTTTAAAATAAACCGACAGAGAGACCGACATCTGTGTTTACATATCTTCGAAGCGCCAGTTCCTGCATAAATCGTCTACTATCCAC